>BQKZ01004159.1:63559-75847 GCA_036244855.1 Temnopleurus reevesii
ACTCTTGTGATGTCACAATAGGATTTACATTTGAAAGAAATTTTTAGGGGCGTTCCCTACTAAGCCAACGTAAAATTGAAAAAAAAAATGTTATTAAATATATGAAACACATTTGGGCTCTCTTTCACTGAATAGGGTATTGATAATGGTATAATATATCAATACAGATTAACTTGTATTTTCATAATAGTACCCCTTTAAGTGTCAGTTGCACATTTGAATCATTAGCCAACGTTCATGCCCATCGCATTTATGACGCGATGTCAACCGTTCCGAAATACATAAGACCAGAAGTAAATGCGAATGACGCAAAAGCTGAACAAAAGTAAGAAACACGGTATAAAGTATTTTCGAAAAGTTAAGTCAAACGCAATTTCAATGCTCCTTTGTAATGCTATTGAATTTGGTACCGGCTTGTCATTGTTGCGTCCGCACAGTTGAATACACGTTGTACGGATCTATTGTCTGCGTTTTAGTTAACTTTTCGGAAACAGTTTATACCGTGTTAGAGCAAACATGAAAACAAAGTACTCTTAGTCATTTACTTGTAATAAAAGCATTTGATTAATTTGAACATTTACCTCATGGAACGGTAAGCATCTCTGCTTCATGTTTAAATGTATTCTATGTGTGGAATTACGCAGGGAAGAATCTTGACTAACATTGAAATCATTCGACGAACGCTAGACGCGCGTGCATGTTGTCATCAGTCTTCTGCATTGGCCAAGCGTCACCTCTGCGCATTTCTGCCATAGAGTGTCAATACTCCCTGATTTCTGCGCTGGTTAATTTCATGTAAATCTCTGTGAAGCTAGAAACAATAGATGCTGGACAAAGTAAACAACTTCATTCAAGTTTTCACAATAGCTGCATGAACACATAACAAATAAGCTACCTTTTAGATTCCCGCAAAGGTGCGACATATGTTCAATATTTTCTCCACAGAATAAGGGGATAGAACTTTCTTTTGTCTGCATCTTGCTACATTCTTAAAATGATCTTTTTGAAAATGACTAGCCGAGTAGTCAGTTGGGAGTCAACTGGTGATGTAGCTAAAGCCAGGGTAATAATGCTGCAATTGTAGAGCGCTTAGGGAATTCACATGAAGAGTTGATAAGCGCTATATAAAAGCCGTTCATTATTATTATTATTGTTTTACCCAGTCAAACTTATTGAAAATGACTAGCCGAGTAGTCAGTTGGGAGTCAACTTGTGAACTAGTCATTATGTTTCCCAGTCAAACCCAACGAGAAATGTATTTAAAGTTGATTAAGACTACAACAGGTTTACACCTGACTAATTTATAATAATTTTAACAAGTTTGTAAATACTTGAATGGATATTGTTTATTTTGTCCAAGTCATTTGCCCCTTATGCTCACAGTGCATACGTTGGATATAAATTTAGCCCCGTGTTAAGGCCACAGCACACCAAACACGGCACGGCGTCACGGCACGGTATTTACGCAGTATCTTGGTTGTTATTGGTCAGCACGCTTCTCCGCGCAAAGGATGTTTAACAATAGGCCAATCACAGGGGAGATAGCGCGTAAAAAAAACAGTGCTGTGATGCCGTGCCGTGTTCGGTGTGCCTGGGCCTTTATGCCAGAGCCTTTCTATCGCGTGCACGTTCTTGATCCGTTCCCTCACATGCACAGTATATTCTGTTTCAGACGCCCAATTTTCTTTTATACTCAGTTTCGCACATCTTTATCTAACATTATCAGTGATTATTATCTGTTTTTAATGAGGAGCACTACGTTATCAAAGATAATAGTTTCGTTAATTGTAGCACGGATTATATCATTCAGAAGAATATGTGAGTATAGGATTTCCTATGCATGATTGTACTTTTCAGTAATTCACTGTTTGCTCGTGGATATGTATTTGAAACTAAAATGAACTTACTTTTTTACTTTACGCATGCGTTTTTACTGTAGTTGCGTATTTGAAAATGATCACATAATGTTGTACCTTTGTTGTATTGAACACTGTAGACCATGAATTATCGCACGAAACATTGGGAAATCCAGATTTCATGAGATCAACTCGAGGAATACTTCATCACGTACATCGATAAAAATGTATAAGCTTCCATTGTTTTCTGTTGAGCGCCATGAGCGTCAGAGCCTGGCGGACACCGGCGGTATATAAATATTCATATTATTTATTATCATTATTATTATTATAAATTAACCATTTTTGCACAAATACTGCTGCCTTATACACGTGAAAAAAAGGGGCAAATTTAGACAGGGAACACCTTTTCAGTGCGATATAGTCCGTTTTTTAAGTGCGATATTTTATACAAGATACATGAGTCTAAAAAAGTAATGGCTGAGGCATAAATTTTGACCATGGACGGTCAAAGATTTATCTAATTTTAATAATAATTGATATCAAATTCAGTACAATACCGACAGCCATTGAACCTCCTAAATGTCTCCAGCCTAAAGTATTTCATCAGGTCAATTAGTTCAAATCTGACCTGCAACCCGAGAACGCAAGTAATTTGTCAACTCGGCTGCTTAATTTTTCTAAAACTAAAATATAAAATAAGTAAGTTGAAGCCATTCATGCATCATATAATAATCGATTTGATTAAGCAAAATGAGACGTGCCATTTCCCTTTTTCTAATTTAAAGTCCAAGTAAAGTTTTGTTAAAAGCGAATATTTTATCGCCAAATTTTGTCTTCAAATCTATATAAAATGAAACATAGTATCATGAACATGTTGCACAAAAGATTGTGCAAAAAATTAACAGGTTTTGGAAAAGTTATAAACTAAAATGTGCAAAAAATGAAAGTGCCGTGTCCCCCGACACTAATTAAATATTTTCTTTCCTGATAAAGGATTATTTCTCATGCAGAGAATTGGATGAAAATTTCAGAATTTAATTATTGTGTATTATCATTCTATTGTGAAATGTCGAAAATAACTTTGTATATGCCCGATAACAAGGAAAATGTTTTTATATAACCAAGAGAGGGTGCTAAATATGATTTAACGGTCAACTTCAAATTGTCCAAAGAATCAGCTCGTAAAAGATATGCTGTATGGTCTTAGAATGTGCATAAGAATTATATGTCATGATAAACATCCCCAAAATTCACATTTTTCTTAATCTCTACCAAAAATATACTTGGGCTTTAAAGGGTATCTGAGTTGGAAAAAAATTGTATATGACCCAAGTACACAAAACTAAGCCTACTTCATCTGATATGATATGAATTATTATTTAGGGAGTTAGAAACAAACAAAGGCCTCGTTCATGATCGACGCACGGAACCTAACTTCAAGTTAAGCTCCGTGCATTGCTTTTTGAATGCGTGCACGTCCCTATCTCTTCTTCTTCGTTTGATTTGGTTGGCAATCAGTCATCATTGACTATTTTCGCCATCAAATTTCGTATTTATATCACTTTTTAAATATGCATACATACAAATAATTTGTTTTGATCAGTGCAATTTTTTAACATATCCGTGCAATATTTTTAACATATATATTTTTAATCTCTTCAACGTGTGATCTAGTCTTTGTACAAGTCGTCTTTCTGTACATAGTGAAAAACGTACAATTTTTAATATTTACTTTGAAAAAACCTTAGGAACCAACTTTTCACAAGCTTTTCTGCTCCTTCGTTCCTAATCTTGTTTATTTCTTTGCTCTCTTTAAACTATTTTGTACTTTAAAAACAGGTTGCTTGACTTGTTGATTTACTGAATTATATTATTCATTATAATGAACGAGAAATAAAATTGTTTATTGAGATTGTAATTGTTTTGTTTTGTTGTAAGGCCTCCAAGAATAACAATGTTTCAATTTGAATGAATGTGTTACCCTACTGTAATTTAACATGTACATAAATCTTCAATCTTCCTTTACTACTTTAATGAAATATTCATAGTTAAATTCATATAAGTTTATTTGAATTTGATGCATTTTTTCACGACAAAATTGTTTCATAGAGATTTCCCACTCATTGCTTAACAATGCTTTAGGTTAAAATGACCCTCGAACTCCTACTTAAGACGTGTTTATACGAGCCTGTACTTCCCCAGATTGTTTAAGAACACACCCAATTTCTCTCAAATAATTAACTATATCATCTGATCATCATCAATATGAGAAAAACAAATCTATGATGCAGGAAATGAACAGGCTTAAAACAACTTTAAACACAGAGATTATCTGCATGCAGGTTTAACAGCTCAATTCTAAACTTTATGATAATACCTCACGATACTAGCAAATCATTGTATTTATTGTGTCCCTAATACGGACAAAACGCATAATAAAATCGTTTAGTAGATTGAAGTATGTTTGAAGTTGTCCGCAAAAGCCTTAATGTAATATATGTGATTAGAATTCTATTTTGATGCCTGGAATATTTTTTATATTCTACGTAATATGAAGAAGAAGTAGGATGTACACAATGTATCCAATCTCAGGCTAATAGTTTTGTTTTATAAGAGGAGAATTTGACAACAGATAAAAATATAATTAGCGCGCTGCTGAAAATAAAGTAGTCAACAATTCCATTTTGGCGGGGGGGGGGGAGGGGTAGGACAAAGGCTTGGGTGAAGTATAGTTCATCAGTTGGATTGGTTAAGTCTATGTTAAGTCTATTTGATTTGATTGGATTTTATTTATTTATTTTCCATTTAAAAACATACTACATTACAAAAAATAAGTGTGAACAATATCAGAATATCGAGCAAACATAAATTGAAACAAAATTACAAACGAAAATCGCATACAGATATCTACAGGATAATTGTTTACAAATAAAGGGTTGAATTAAACGACAAAGCAATGATAAATTTGAAATAGAGGGGTGTGCTGGAGAAAGCAAGGCTTGTGATACGCACACCTCCGGGTTAAAGTTACACTAAAGAAAATGATGATAGTCGTTATACGGTAAGGAATAATGTATAATTTGATTAAGGATAAAAGTAATAAATAAAGAGATGGTGGAGTACGGAGATGCAACCAAAGGGATGTAGATTTTGTGCATCTAACAAACGGTATGAATAGTAATATAGGGAGAGGCAGAGGTAGAGAGAAAGACAAGAAAAAGAGAGAGGACAGGCGCAGATGTACCAAGGATTCGTGAGGCTAATGCCTTAAAAGAAAATGTTTTTTTTTGTGAAGAAAAAACTGTATATTTGTAATAAAGTTCGGAAAACGAAATGGCTTATGGAAGGGTATGAATCAAGGAGAAAACCTTGCCCAAGGAGAACACCTTGCCCAATATCAGAAATACCATTATGTTATCNGGGGGGGGGGGGGGGGGGGGGGCAAATTGCTCGGGTAAAGTCTTGTTCAGTAGTTGGGCTGGTTCGAAAAAAATTTGATTATTTTAAGCCTATTAAAATGAGAAACCTTGCCGAATATGAAAAATATCATTATGTTAAACATTATGTTTGCAAATGTAAATAATATATACATTGGGTTTGTGTCAGATTAACACCCATGAAAGTGCTATTTAACACCAGTCTGCATTTATCTCGGATAGCACCAAATTGAAATTAGCACTATTGTTAGATAAGGAAGAATACAAACCGGTGTTTATGTATCGCTCTAGATCTTCGGTGTATCCAACAAGTCCGGAATAAACATGAGGTATGAATTGGAGGCTTACGCTACAAATAAAATAGGTTGGTGGTATGTACAAAATATTTTAGTTAATATGTTCTATTTTTTCAGTGCTAAATTGACACCAATTTTATTGTTGCAACACTTTTTTTTAGTGTTTCCCCACGTGCGTATTTTAATTTTGCGCCCCTTGTCGAGTTGACATAGGAAAAAGGAGAAGACAAACAAACATACAAAGCTTGTACATTGGATCGGCGCCCCTTTGCATTTTCGAGCAGCTGACAGGCGGAAAAAGGGAAGAAAAAGGGTCATCAGCTCATATTTTACAATCCTCTAGCCAGTTTTACGCCCTTTTTACGTAAACTTTACCCCCCCCCCCTCCATACAGACGCGATCAGAGGGGTATAAAATTGTGCACCAGGGGCCGATTGCTCGAAATGATCTTCATGCTAAGACGTCTTGACTTCTTGCGCCATCCTCGTAACATGGATATGACTATGTTAAGACGGTGACGCAAGAACTTAAAGGGGAACCAATCCAAGCAATTATCGTGCTCATATTGAATGAAGAAAAATCAGATGAACAAACTGTGAAAATTTGAGCAAAATCGGACAACCCGTTCAAAAGTTATGAATTTTCAAAGTCACAGAGATTTGACGATCACTGTCGCTCATGGGGATCCGTGCGATTGGAAAAACCGACGGTATCCGTGGCGTCATGTCGGACCATTAAGACCATTATCGGCCACTGGTAGATAAGTTCAATGCAGGACCCCTCGTGATATCAACATCTTGTTGTGAGGGCATCCTGCTAAAATATTGATCAATAGATAAATAAATAAATGTTGCAACTTTCAAACTTTCCAAATTTGCACCTTAAAAGCGCTCATGATTTGTACCTTTAAAGGTAGAAATTTGATCCTGTATGTTTTAGTGTTTACATGTCTTACCTTACACCGTTTGATGTTACAAGTTGTAGATATCAAGCACACTGGATATTGCAGTGTAAGGGTCAAATTGAAATGATAGAATTTGACCGCAATCAGGAGGGTGTTTCATCAAGATTTGTCACAGCGACAAGGGGTCATTTTCCGACAGTTCCCATAGCAACTGTCAGCGATAGTGCTTTTCATCCAATCACAATCAAGGAATTTGTCAGCGCTGACTAATTGTCTCTGCGACAAATCTTGATGAAACACCCTCCAGGATATATCTTCTTAGTATATTTTAAATGTTCTTTGTATATTTTATATCTATTTTGCATTTTACTTGCTAATATTGTTCTTACTATCTGTGTCATTTTATTGTATTATCAGGACAATGATGTAAAACAGCAGATTGCTGATCTTTTGTACCTTTATAAATATATTCTAATAAATAGAAATAAATAAATAAATAAATATATACCATGGTCATGGCAATAGTTTTAGAAATAAGATATAATTGGATATTTCTACTCATACATATAATCTAAAATAATTTTTGCCTTACCCAACAAAATAAATCATCCATTTGATATACATATTACGTAACCATTGTAGAAATAAAATGCTTATGGTCTATGCTGTGGGAGATAAATTAATTCATTTTCAATCAAGAGGATTGTTGCTGGCATCAGGTGGTATTTCCATTGTCAAGAGTAATAGTTTCAGACATTAAAAGCTTTTCCGATATTTCTCATTAGGATTATTACGTAATAATGGATTTTGACGTAATGGAAAGGTCCTGAGGGTTCTCAAACCATGCTCAAACTAACCTCTTGAAACAACGTGCGATAGGAAGCAATACGGACGCAGTAAAATTGGCACGTGTAATTATTTTCGTTCACGGACGCACAAAGACACATCCAAGGCTATAATACCTTTATGCTCATAATACGACTGACATTTGGCGTACGCGCCTTGATTGCTGGCGCCCCAAAGTGCCCCTCCCCACGGTAGGCGCATGACCACTAGCTCATCGAAGTGCTCTTAGCAATTGGGCTCAAAGTTAACTTTCCTAACAAGTAGGAAATAAAACAAAACATAGAGACATTTATCATTCTGGCACATAAATCATAATTGTATGTGCAGATATATGATATTATTTCTATTACGCTTGGTAAAGGGAATACGTCATCACTTATGGATGTCATGGTGACTTTATGTCACAATGGTGACGCACTAACATGTGAAACAAAGTACGAATCAGTTAAACAACTTGCAGGTCCATCTGTTATTAGTAAGGTTCATGGGGTGTTGTTCAAAATTAACTGCAATTCAACTACAACTTTGCAAATTGCATTTAACAAGACGCGCATGAAACAATGGTCTTCACTGGCACGTTCCTATCAACTGCAACTTGCGATCAATTGCAACTTTTGAACAATACTCTTTTAGAGCGTAAAGGTTGTAGAAACTACGACAATCATACGGTACGGAAGCTTATGCGTGCAGCTCAAAGGCAAGTATATTCAGCTGGGCCCCGTAACATATAGGTTTGCGATCAATCGCTATTTGACTTTGCGATCAATTGCAAACTTTAGTACATGATTTGCCATAGACTTGCGATTGATATCAATCGCTATCAGATTAGCAATTAATCGCAAACCTTTATGTTACGGGGCCCAGGTCAGATTCTCACCTTTTCTTTTGAGACAATTAGGTGCTAAGGCGAGTTAGCACACGCATGGACTTATCGTCCATGGTACATGTTGCCTCCTCGCCTCCTCATCTTATGAAAGGTGCCAAGGCGAGTTAGTACAAGCATGAACTTATCGTCCATGGTACAGGTTGCTTTCTCGCCTTCTCATCTCATAAAAGGTTCCAAGGCGAGTTAGTACAAGCATGGACTTATCGTCCATGGTACAGGTTGCTTTCTCACCTCCTCATCTCATAAAAGGTTCCAAGGCGAGTTAGTACAAGCATGGACTTATCGTCCATGGTACAGGTTGCTTTCTCGCCTTCTCATCTTAGAAAAGGTTCCAAGGCGAGTTAGTACAAGTATAGACTTATCGTCTATGGTACAGGTTGCCTCCTCGCCTCCTCATCTCATAAAAGGTACCAAGGCGACTTAGTACAAGCATAGACTTATCGTCCTTGGTACAGGTTGCTTTCTCGCCTTCTCATCTTAGAAAAGGTGCCAAGGCGACTTAGTACAAGCATGTACTTGGCGTCCATGGTACAGGTTGCTTTCTCGCCTCCTCCTCTCGTAAAAGGTTCCAAGGCGAGTTAGTACAAGCATAGACTTATCGTCTACTGTACAGGTTGCCTCCTCGCCTCCTCATCTCATAAAAGGTACCAAGGCGACTTAGTACAAGCATAGACTTATCGTCCATGGTACAGGTTGCTTTCTCGCCTCCTCATCTCATAAAAGGTGCCAAGGCGAGTTAGTACAAGCATGTACTTGGCGTCCATGGTACAGGTTGCTTTCTCGCCTCCTCCTCTCATAAAAGATTCCAAGGCGAGTTAGTACAAGCATGGAATTATCGTCCATGGTACAGGTTGCCTCCTCGCCTCCTCATCTCATAAAAGGCGCCACGGCGAGTTTGTACAAGTCACCTTCTCGCATTTGCGACCAAAATAAGGTGCCGTGGTTGGATTGACTCGACTTGACGCTGCAAGTATAAGCTTTTGTGGGACAGTCGTAGTTTTATGATACTAAGCCGTTAACTACTGAATTCTGCAATTCCCATAGGCTTTGTGCAAGGACTAGCGGGTTCCAGTAGCCAATGGTTTAAAGGCTGGGTATGAGCCAGAAGAAAATATTGTTTTGACAAAAAACAGAAGAAAACTTGAACTTGAACTATGTTTCCCTTATGTTTGTAGCGTCCCGCATTCTACAGAGTTCATTAACATTTTATTGAACTTTCATCACCTTACGCGTGCTGGACATATTTTGAGACATTTCTATTGTTTTCTGCAGCTGTCCGCGAATTCCGATCTTCGTAAGGGCGTGACGGAGACTTTCCATTCGCGGCCACGCGGTTTCAGATTCGCGAGCTGTTCACCGCACCCAGCTCGCCACTCCCAGCTATGCAGTCGTCGAGTCAACATCTTCGCTCGGCTCGCCCAAAGCCTGGTCGAGTCACACATGGACATGTTTTAAGCATTCACCATCGACATGACGTGAGTTCCTGATTACTTCTTTTCACATGATATTTGGACTGGAATTCTACGGTATAATTTAGCTGTTATTACGCTGAGTTTTGAATCGCCGGACTTTTATCATTCTTCATCTTCTTCCTGAACGTCCACGGTAAACACACGCGACACGCCTGGGCCGACTCGGCTTACCTGCCTGGATTTCTATCAGGAATGTTTTCTTCTCGATTAATCGACATCGCCTTTCACCAGTTTAGACTCTCGTCAATTATACGCTAACAGTCTACTGGTTCATCGTCGCAATCGAACTTCTCTCTTCATCCACCAGCTCGACCTCTGGACTCTCGTAACGCTCGAGACGATAACGTCTGGTTCTATTGAGCATCTGGTGCGACATCTTTTATCTCCCGTCGATTTGCCCGCAGCTCGACTTCATAGCCTGCGACCGTCGACATCGAACTCTTTGCCTGCTATCATCTAGCTTCTCAACACAAGTCATCGTCATCATGCTTCGTCCTCCTGTCCTCGTCTCCGAGTCGCGACATCACTCGTCGAGCGCTTCTTCACCTCTTCAGCATCGTCCGCGTCGAACTCTCCTTCGTGTTCCGCGTTCATAACTTCCGCCAAATATCCAATCAATCAATCACGGACTGGACTCAATCAGTTAAGTTTTAATCATTTTTATCAATCGCACTTTATTGCTTATTGTTGTGTCTATGTAATCCAAGATTTCAACCAGAGCTGTAATTATGAATAATAAATTAGGATCTGAAGGGTATTTCTTGTGTCATCTGCAGTTATTTGTTTTTCTCTGCACCACACTCCTTCGTACTCCTAAATGTTCATCCATTAATAAGAGTTGTTACACAGCTCAGTCAAGAGAGCGTCAGGATTTGAGAGGATAGATCTTAACGGCTCGGATGGGTACCCCAAGACTGCTGCGATGCTTTTAAATATCTTGTGAAATATTTCACCTTTAAATCCATTCTATTGCATCCTAAAAGTTGCTCCAAGATTAACATCTTCTAAAAGCTGCACACATTTTACGATTGTAAAACTGTATTGATTTGTATTTTGTTAATGTTGGAAATAAAATGAATGAAAATGAAATGAAAATGAAATGAAAGTGTGTGTTACAAAGCGTTTACGCAAAACAGCGAGTAATGTTTGTCAATGCTTAAACCAAGTGTAGTGGTCGTGACTCTCGCCTTTCAACTAGAGGGTCGTAGGTTCGAAACCTACCCATGGCGTCAATTTCCTTCAGCAAGATATTCATCCACATTGTGCTGCACTCAACCCAGGTGAGGTGAATGGGTACCTAGCAGGAATATTTATTCTTTGAAATGCCAAGTGCGCCGTGAATGGCGGCCGGGCTAAAGCCAGGGTAATAATAATGTAAAGCGCCTTGAGAACAGAGTGGATACATGCGCTATATAAATTGCATCTATTATTATTATTATTATCATTGAGAATCCATAAATTGAATATGTTATAAGAGGAAACAAAAGCTGTTTTCCATTCCTCCCACAGATTTTCCAATCTACGATCCTATCATCATCTTGGCCACGGCTCCACTAATTAATAGACGTATTGTAATTTGTACGACTAAAAATAATCTACAGTAAATAACATCAAGGACATAGCAGAGGCCATAGAAGTACCGGTAATTTATTGGCAGATGTTGCATCAGTGCAGATTTTATACAAGAACAACAATAATAAAAACACACAACTACGAGGACGTTCTGAAAATAAAAAAAGAAAATAGATTAAAACAAGAAAAATAATTAACTGGCTCCCAATGTAAGATGTTTTTTTTTCCAATATTATCCCCCGCAGATGCTCAAATTCACGTCGAAGCGGAGATCGAATTCGCCTGACGAGTTTCTCAATGAAGAAAACTCTTTTGGCAAATGCCTCGTTACTTGTGGCTCCTGAATCTACGATGGATGATATGATGTATGCGACAGAAACACCAGCAATACAACGCTTTCTGGTCTCTTTACTCTACACTGCCATGTTCATACAGGGAATACTTGGTAACTCGTTAGTCCTCGCCGCTATGTCGGTCTCCCAGAAGCTCCAAACCATTGACAAGAACTTCATAGTTGCCGTAGTACAAACAGAATGAGTTATTATCTCCCACTTCAATATGTTTTTTTTATAACTTTATTCCCGGCAGATTCTCCAATCCAAGTCGAAACAGAGATCGAATTCGCGTGAGGAGCTACCTATGGAGACAACCCCATTGACAAATCTATGCATTACTTGTGGCTCACAAATCTACAATGGATGACATCATACATGCGACAGAAACACCAGCCATCCATCGCTTCCTTGTCTCATTCCTCTATGCTGCCATATGTTCCTGCTGGGGATACTTGGTAACTCTTTAGTCCACCTTAATTGTAGCCTTAGTACAAACAGAAAAAGAACTAATCTTCCCAATTCAACGTAGTTTTCCAAGTAGTACAAACAGAACGACAACTTATCTCCCAAATCAACATATTTTTCTAATTGTATCCTACGCAGATTCTCCTATCCGTGTTGAAACAGAGATCGAATTCGCCTGACGAGTTCCCCATGAAGACAACCCCATCGTCAAATGCC
>BQKZ01004160.1:0-13555 GCA_036244855.1 Temnopleurus reevesii
CTTCAGTGATGCACTGTGGAAGATTCATTTAAAAAATGGAATAAAATGGAATAAAATGAATTGCAATTCTAAAAATTAAAATCATTGTTTCATAACATGGATTATACATCAATACTATTTTTTCTGCATTTGTGTTTCAATTAGGACGTCATGAGCTCAAATTTTAGCTAGGCCACTGATTTCCTTGAGCAAAAAAAAAAGTTTTTGAACTCTACCCTCTAGTTATGATTATGGACCTGGGTTTTCGTAGATGTACCACGACTCTAGGAACAACCGCTGACCCTTTCTCGCACCCAATGATAACTCCTGGCCCTGAATCGCACTGAAGAAAGGGTCATCAGTCTTTGTAGAGTAGTACGTACAGTAGATTTACACACAGCTTTATGAAACACTGGGGTACAAAGAAATATAAGAACATTTCAGAAAACAGATTGCTTGGATTGTACAGGAAGGAAACAACTGTCTTGTGGCTGAAACAACAGTATTGAGGATGGTTTGCTGATCAGATAATAATAATGAGTGCTTTGGTTGGCCTGCTACAATGGTAAATGGTTAATTGCAATATAAGAACACATTGTCAATATAACAATTACTGTAAAGTAGAAAATTTTCACAGAGATTTGCTTTTCTCTTTGCAGTGATATTGCTGACCGTGAATTTTACACCTGCAAAAATAACCCTTACAATTTTTCGAAAAGTTAACATGAAGATTTCACAACATTCGTTTTGAAGCGGCAAGGTAACTTTTGAATGTTTCAATTGGACGTATATTTGCGGTTCTAATCATAATCTCCAGAATATACTGGGATTATGCAGTTATTTTTTTTGGTATTTAAAAGCATTTTTGATCACAGAAATCCCTTGAAAAATCTTTATCAGTCTGGCTGGGACTTTTTCATGGATTGTATCCGCGAATCAATACCCTAAAACGGTTCACACACTAACCAACCGGTGAGAAATTACATTGCAAATTATCCCGCTGTACAGTATTTTAGCAACTTTTGTACTTACCAAAATGATCCACACAAAGACCCATGGCCAGAAAAAGAATGTGATGATGCAGTGAAGGACATGGTTCACACCACTACGACGGCTGAAAAATAAAACAAGAAATAGTTCATCATCAAACATAGTTTGTCTAATATCAATAATAATAATGGTTACTTGTATACCGTACAGGTCAACCTTATAGGTGGTCATGGCGCTGAAAGCATTACACTCACTATTATCCGGCTTTAGCTGGCAACCATTACGGCGCTGTGCATTACAAGGAATTTCTTCCTGCCGTCCCCATTTACCTCACCTGGGTCGAGTGCAGCACAATGTAGATGAATTTCTTGCTGAAGGAAATTAACATCATGGGTGGGTTTCGAACCGCCGACTCTCTGGTTGAAAGGTGAGAGTCAGAACCACTACAACATAATGCTCCAATTTTAGTTTGTTTGTTTACAATAATCCAACGATTATTCCATAGCTGCAAACATGAATCAGCGGAAATAATTAATAATCCTGCTACAAATTAGTAACCTTCACATACGTTACATTGAATTACATTGTGCTAATGTTGCCAAAATTAGTAATCTTTTCTGGGTTTAACACAAACCTTGACAAATCTGAGGCCCTAATTAGTAATGATTACTAAATATTAGTAACACATTGTATTTGGCAGCTATGTTATTCCTGTTTTCACAAAGAACTTGGATCTTAATATGTCAAAAAAATTACATACATAAATTTTGCCCATCACAGTCTCAACAATTAAAATAATATAGAGAACAAATAGAGAATCCACTTCTATGGTGATTCTCATCAAAGCCTATTCACTAGTTAGATGAGTTTTGGTCGTGCCTGCTAAAGCCCTGGTCACATAGGGCCCTGGAAGCAACATGATTCAACACGACTCTTTGTTCGGAGGCATTTAACTTAAAGAGTCGTGTTGAATCGTGCTTCCAGGGTCCTATGAGGCCGGGGCTTTACCAGAGTTACTAGAATACATAAATATTGCACATTGTGCATTGAAGACTTGGCATTTGATTTTTGCTTGAACTTGAATGACCAAGGAACTACATGACTATAAGCATTACATAAAATATATAATGAATGTTTCATTCATGCAACAGGACAGATCTGGTTCACTTGGGGAAAGGTGAAATTGATTCCATTCGACGAGATGGTAGCCGCAATGAATGGATCTTTCATCTTTTACGTGCGAACTATTCTGTCCATTGCACTTATAGCCATTTGCTATGTGTATACCAGGGCGGTGTTTCACTAAGTTATGAAAGAATTTAACAACAACTTTACGCATGACTGGTATAATTTCTTGTGCTGAACAATAATGTTACACGTATTACACTCTTTGACATACTCCAGTTCTTCACAAAGTCGTGCTTAACTTTAAGAACGACTTGATGAAACACCACCCTGATGTGTAGCATTCCTGCTAAAACAAGTTTTGACTGTACTTACTGCTGGTTGTGTACGACGACAGTGCTCTGCTGTACAGGGGGTGGGGCGGTCACGACCACGGTGTTGGTCCCCATCATCTGGTTCTGAGGCGGGGGTGCATAGCCAGGCTGTGGGGCGTATCCAGGCTGGGGAGGGGGGTAGCCCTGTTGTGGGGGTGGGTAGCCTTGCTGTGGGGGTGGGTATCCTTGCTGGGCAGGTGGGTAGCCTTGTTGCGGTGGTGGGTATCCTTGCTGGGGCGGCGGGTAGCCCTGTTGTGGTGGGGGGTAACCCTGCTGGGGCGCATAGCCTGGTGGAGGGGCTCCTACATTCTGTAGAAAAAGTGAAATCATTGGGATTTTCAGTTAACAATGTATAAAATAGTATATGTTACAAACATACAATGTGCATAAACTCTGTTTCCTCTGCCCCCTAAAATATGGGTAGACCTGTCGTGGTGGAGGTGCTCATACATACTGTGACAAGTTAATTCAAAGGGATTTTCAGTTAACAATGCATAAAGTAGTAATATGACAGATACACAAAATGTATAAACCAAACCTGTACGGCCTAAAAAACAACACAACGGAAAACCAAACAAACGATAACAAAATAAAATTGAGAGGTTGACAGTGTGACAGATCAATTGTGGTAGGGAATGGATCGAAAAAGTTATTTCCTGTAGGGGGTCTATGGTCCTACAGTCTGGGCAAGTAAGACGATGCATTTGAAGAGAGATACGTTTGCGGTTTCGTATTCATTCATATATCATTTTCTCAGGATTGTGTTGCAATACTACTTTCTTACAACAAGTTTTAGGGCATCCTATTCTAAAGCATGATAAAATCATTAAAAACAATTCAACGGAATACCAATGACTGGCTATGGTTTTATCAAACCCCCTATATGTCAATCAATCATTGACGAGAGGTTTCTCATGGCGATTCATTCCGTTTTCAAACTTTGCGCTTGCAAAATGACTTATCTTCACCATTCCAGAGGGCTATATTGTACTTATAGATGTCGCGATGTCTGGAAGATGGTAACGCTATACGATTGCTAGTCTCAATGAGTAGACCTTGGTTTCCGCAAATACTATATCTGGGATGTTTGGTAAATTACAAGAAGACTTCTAAACGACTATTACTCAGAGCATACAAAATCTGAAGTGGTGAACTTTGTGCTTTCTGATTCATCGGGCAGATCGGCCAGCAAAGTTTCTCTTTTTTCTCTACATTATTGTGATGGGAACATACCAGGCTTGGCTAAGTACTGTAAATCTATAAAAACTACTGAAAAACATTCAAGAAGTATGAAATGATTATTTATCATGTTCTCACAGGTCTCTTCACTCCATAAAATGCATGAAAAATCTCAAACACCGTATTTGCCTCAGATATCTATGTATTGTTATGTTGTTGAGAAAAACAGATTTGAGTAAAAAACAGAGAAAGCTCAGATGTTTTGAGAAGCATATTATTCATCAAAATAAAGATAACAGTCCCCCCCCCCCAAAAAAAACGTGTAATTTCTGAAATTTCTTTTAACAAAGATGTCTGTCCTACAAAGCCTCTGTAAGACACATACCGGTACATTTCCAATATGGTGGGACACTGTTACCTTTATTTCGAGCAATCCTCTCAGACATTCTGAGCTGAACGACCTGTGAATATTTGCGACTTTTTGTTTCATACTATAACTATACCTAACCTCATTATCTTCTGGGAAATTTTGGTGATTGGAAAGTTAATAGGTGTTTAGAAATGGTACCTAATCACTTTTCAAGGTTCTTATATTGTGTACAGGTTTAATGGATGAAATATAACACCCATTAGACATAGACCCAACATGTATATTTGTCTTTCAAAATCAAAGGGCTCTGCTGGACAAACATTTGTATTGCCATCTAAACCATGTACATGTAAATACAAGTACAATAATATATACCGAAACATGAAATGACATGGGAGGCCTACAGTGTGGTTTTGGGGAATTCCCGCCATTCACTAATTTTATGACAAGCGGCCATTTTGTTGCCTCTTCATCATCGGCCATCACCTTTTTCAATTAAAGCTATAAAACGTATATAGTTTTTTAAAAAGAGATTTTACCAAGCCTGGCTCAATGATATAAACACAATGAAATTTGATTTGAAAGTTACTGTGTAGCACATACCATTAATACTCTAATAAACACGTCGACACATTACATGATATGCCGTGGTACATGTACTAATGGGATTCCATATAATGGGTCCATTTAATTATATACATAGTAGTGCGATGCAGTGTTTGACTATAATTTGAGCTTTTAGCTACGTGCTCCCACGTACTTACCGGGTTGTATGGAGGTGGTTTGTCGGCCATAGTGTTGGTTGTCTTTGCCTCTTTGGTCTTGCTTCTGGTGCGATGTAAAGCCTAAGAGGATTTTTGGTTTCGACCCCAGACACAAATTACAAATGTCTAAAATACATGAACGATCGCGGGTCGGTAAATAAAGACAGTCCTTTGTTCTTCAAGTAAATACTGCGTCCACTACTGCTCCTGGGTCGATCGATCGGACAGCATCAACGGAGCAACATATGCACGAACCAGGAAGTGTATACCGAAAATTACTTGTAGAGGGTTTGGTATAAGGGGAGGTAAGCAGGGGTCACGCTGGGAAAACTAAAACATTTGAATATCGGGCAACTAAGTTATTTTTTACATCCATTGATTATTGAATTCTCTCCAAAACTCTCTAAACAATAATGCTACTACTACTACTACTACTACTACTACTACTACTACTACTACTACTACTACTACTACTACTAATAATAATAATAATATTAATAATATATAATAATAAGAATAATAATAAGAAGAATGATATAATAATAATAATAATAACAATGATAATAATAATGATAACAATAACCATTACAATAATAATGATAATAATAATAATAATTGTAGCGGCCCTCGTATATTAAAGGAACGCTGTAAGAAGAAATAATAAGAGAGAAGACAATAAGTTGTTGGTGATGCCAATAGCTATACAAGTGTGTAATGATGGTCCACACACAAAGGCATCACACCAAGCTTGCTTTCTCCTAATCTTCCTGCAGGACTCTTCCATTCTATAAATGGGGATGCAAACATTATTTCTGCAGAGGCTCATAATACAGTAAATAATGTATTATTTGTGGGCGTGCCCACACTATACAGTAAATAATGTATTATTTGTGGGCGTGCCCACATAATAACAATAACAATAATTATATTAATGATAATAATGATAATAATAATACAGACCTTGTATATAGCGCTTAATACAAAGTGTTTCTAAGCACTCTGTGCATTATTACCCGGCTATAGCACTCTCTAAATTCCTAAGATTGAAAGCCAATCGAATAGATTGCATTCAGGGACAAATCCAAAATTCGATTGAAATTTTCAATCAAGTAAGATTGAATTTCAAATCTATTAGATGGAAAATTTCAATCAAATTTGGATTGGTCCCTCACTACAATCCTTTCGATTGACTTTTCAATCCTTAGAAATTAGAGAGTTGCAAGGCTACCATTTGGCGCTCACTGTATTCGAGGAAACTTTTCCTATACCGGCAACCAGTGCACCCCACTTAGGTTGAGTGCAGCACAATTTGGTGCAATTTATTGATATTGGATTCGAACCTACGACCCTTGGGCAGGAAAGCGAGAGACAAAACCCACTACAACTCGACGATAGGGGAGCTTTTAGAAAATTTTCACTACGATGTTTATAATTAGGGGTGATTTTCATTTTCCTCCTTTTTTTCCTTTCCCAAAATTGTAATGGGGATAAAAAAAATCAATTGAAATATTTTTTTTCAATAAATCATAGGGGGTGTTTCAATTTAAATGCCATTCCCAACATAATACCCATAAGGGGGGGGGGGTCAAAATTTTACCATATATTTCCCCCGATTTGAAGGGGGTACTTTCTCAATTCCAAAGATTTATTTTTAAGTCCAAAGGATTTATTCTTTAAATCCACTGCCGGCTTGAGATAGTGACACAACTTTAAGTTTTAAAATAAAACTCTTCTTTGACTTAAAACTGTTAAAGTTTTATGAATCAAACCCATTATGACTTAAAAAACAAGTCTTTTAGATTTATTATTAAAACTTTTTTTGGATTTATGTATGTTATAGAAACAACTTAAAATTGTAAGACAATGAAAGACTTATTTTCAAAAAGTCTTAGGGACTTAATATTAAGTCTTAAGAGATTTAAATATTTTAAGTCTCAACAAAGACTTAACATTTAAGTCTTCGGAATTAAGAGAGATATAACCTGGAACAAGACATGTTTATGATTGACTTTGTAAGTNTTACCAACCCTTTTAATTTTCTACCACAATTTACAATATTGCCAAACCTAAAAAAAAGGGGGGGGGGAGCAATGCAAGTACACAAAACAAAACAACAAAACAAAACAAGACAAAACAAACACTCTAGAGGTGGTAACGGATGCACACACAGGCCTGGCTGATGTCATCAGCAATTGTGAAACTGTCATCTACACATGTCTTCTCACAGAGATATCTCCAAAGTGAGCCTTAACGAAAGAGTGGCCATCTCTTTCATTAAAGGGGTATCGTAGATCGATCATAAACAAAACATGATGCCCAAATTAATTTTGTTGAAGCAGTTCATCAATTTGAATACATCCAATAATCCAGCAATCAAAATCTAAACCCAATTTTGATCTACCCACTTTAACCATTCCAAACGATGAAAGCCTGTCGTAGCGCCCTTCAAATCCATTACCACTCTAGTTAACAGTAATTACTCAATTACCCGAAGATAGAGAATGATCATTCCCTTCAGACCCCAAGCATGTTCCTTGGGTATCGCTTTTACAAGCTTGCTGGTGCCCGCAACTCATATGACGCATTGTGTTGCTGCATCCACTGTGGTTGGTTGACGAGGACTGGTCTGTCATTCACGGGCTCCCACTGACCTTCACCTGGATATTGGAAAGGAGGAATGTAAGAAGGTTGAGGATAAGGAATAGGAAAAGATTGGAAGGGTGTAGATTGAGGTAGGAAAATTTGGTTAGGTGGGGGATAAGGTGAAAAGTCCATTGAGTTCTGTGAAATGTTCAGATTAGCAGGAATCTGCATCAAGTTTGTTGGCCGGCCAAGTTCATCATACGTCAACCTTGTCGGTGGTCGTCGCTGTCGGGGAGGTAAAGTCCCATCACCTGGTTGGTCAGTTGCTGGTTCAAGATCCTCCATGGAGACTCTAGTCTCATCTGGTGTATCAGGCTCTCTGGGCTGCGGAACATCTCCGGGGACTTCGTCCATCAAATCGTCCTGAAGCTCAGTAGCTGGGGCAACCTCCTGGTCAATGGTCTCTGTAACTGGAAGGTCAGACCGTTGCGGGATCAGCACAACCTCTTCATCAGCTGCCTCCGAACCATCATCAGACTCCATCTGAGTTGTTGATTCGGCTGTGCTAGGATGTCGCTGATTGCGATTGTGTCCTTGGCGTGCCGGGCGGGTCAGAGGAAGATCTTGCTCGAGCTCTAGCTGGTCACAAGGCAGGAGGAGATTTCGGTGTAGAACCCTCTTCTTCGATGGCTGTTGCTCTGGACTAACCTCATAGATTGGCATATCAGGGGAGATTCTGCGCCTGACCACGTATACACATTCTTCCCAGAATGATTGAAGTTTACGTGGCCCATGTTTTTGCTGGAAGTTCTTTACCAGGACACGATCTCCAGCCTCCAGAGGAAGTGGTCTGAGATTCTTGTCCCGTAACGCCTTTCCACGCTCGGCACGGTCCTTTGATGTCTTTCTGGCAATGTCATACGCCTGCTCCATCGCCTCCTTCCATCTCTTCACATAATCAGCTCGAGTATGCTCCATCTGGGTGGTCTTTGGAGAAAGGCCAAACACAAGGTCTACTGGCAAACGTGGAGAACGACCAAACATCAGATAGGCTGGAGCAAACCCAGTAGCCTCACTTCAGGTGGAATTGTAGGCATGTACCACCTTGTCCAGATGCTGCTTCCAGTTGGTCTTTTGTTCTGCGGTTAATGTCCGTAACATTGAGAGGAGTGTCCTGTTGAAACGTTCAGCCTTTCCATTAGTCTGAGGGTGATAGGGAGTTGTCCTTGAACGCTTCACTCCAGACAGTTCTTCCAGTCGTCTAAAGAGGCGATTTTCAAATTCACCTCCCTGGTCATGCAGGATACGACGAGGAAAGCCGAATTTCAACACAAAATCATTAAAGATCTTGTCCGCTGCTGTCTGTCCTGCCTTATTTCGCGTGGGATACGCCTGGGCATATCTGGTGAAGTGGTCCACCACTACCAAGATATACTCATACCCTCCTTTGCTCGTCTCGAGATGAAGGAAATCAATGGAGATGAGTTCCAGGGGCTCGGATGTAGTGATGGGGATCATAGGAGCCTTTGGTGATCGTTGAGGCCTGCGCTGGACTTTACAGCTACACTTCTCGTGGATGAATTGCTCGATTTCAGACTGCATGTGGGGCCAGTAGAACCTTTGTCGGGCAAGCTCCAGGACACGGTCCACCCCAAGATGGCCCATGTTTACATGAATCTCCCGAAGGGCTCGAAACCTGAACTCGTTCGGCAGGACCACTTGAGAATGTGTATTGGTCTCCCTACGTAGAACACTGTCAGTGTCAAGTCTGAGGTTCTTCAGCTCCCTAAGAAAAGGCCTTAAGCTCTTTTCAGCTGACTTCCAATCTGAAGGAGCTGCTCCGGTGCCTCTCTCAACCAGCTTCCGAACCTTAGAGATGATGGGGTCATTCTTCTGGCCTGCAACGATAGCGTCCTTGGTAATCTCCTGGATATCTGATGTCGGCTGAACATCTGGAACCTGAAGAGAGGCCAAAATCGTTGTTGGAAGTTCACCCTGTACCTCAGCCACAGCTTTCACCGCGATACCAGCAGGCGTCTCCTCAGTACATTTTGTCATGTACTCCTCCATGTCGATCGGCATCCTAGATAAAGTATCCGCGTCAGCGTTTGAAGAACCTGGGCGATACTTGATGGTGAAGTTGAAGTCAGCGAGTTCTGACACCCAGCGTTGACCGGTGGCATTGAGTTTGGCAGAAGTCATCGCATATGTGAGAGGATTATTGTCTGTGTAGACAACAAACGAGGGGGCGTAGAATAGGTAGTCCCTAAACTTTTCACATACTGTCCATTTCAAAGCGAGAAACTCAAGTTTACCGGAGTGTAGATGATAGTTTCTCTCAGCTGGTGTCAGGGTCCGGGAGGCGTAGGCGATCACCCTCAGCTTCCCTCCTTGTCGCTGGTAAAGCACCCCACCAAGGCCATCTTGCGATGCATCAGTGTGTAACACGAATGGGAGACTGAAATCAGGAAACGCCATCACGGGAGGTTGCACCAGCTTATCGATTAGTTCATCTAGGCGATCCTGGTGCACCTGTTGCCATTGAACTTTGGTCTTCGATGGCACCTGGGCCCTTCCTTTCTTCTTGTTGAGGGGTTCGACCGGGTATCCTGGGTTGGACAGCAAGTCATATATGGGTTTTGCTAGCTTGGAGAAGTCTGGGATGTAGCGTCTGTAGTATCCCAACAGACCCATGATCTTTCGTACTTCCCCAACATTGGATGGCTTGTCTTCCTTCAGCTTCAGGACGGCTGCTGTGTCAGATGGGTTGGGACGATGTCCTTGAGCAGAGACGATGCGCCCGAGATAGGTCACTTCCCTCTGGAACAGGTTACATTTGGCTGGACTCAGCTTCATTCCATGCTTCCGAGCGGTCTGCAAAACTCTTCTCAGGCGTCTGACATGCTCCTGGAATGTGTCACTGAAAACGAGAATGTCATCAAGGTAGGTGACACATATCTCGTTGTTCAGGCCCTCTAGACATGATTCCATGCAGCGCTGGAAGGCAGCGGGGGCGTTCTTCAGGCCAAACGGAATCCTCACCCACTCATATAGGCCCCAAGGAGTTACAAAGGCGGTCAATGGTCGACTTGACTCGTCCATAAACCCTTGGTGATAAGCCTTACCTTGGTCCAAAGTGGAGAACCAAGAGTTACCACCAAGAATGTCCAGGGTGTCCTGAATCCGAGGGATCGGCTGCCGGTCATCCACCGTCTTCTGATTTAGCCGTCGGTAGTCTACACAAAGTCGAAGAGTCCCATCCTTCTTCCTCACGCAGACGATTGGTGACGAGTACGGCGAGGTTGACTTTGTTACCCACCCACGACTAATCAAGTCCTTGATGTACTCGCGTACCTCTTTCATCAGTGGAGGGGGAACCGCCAGGTAGGTTTTCTGGACTGGGGTTTGGTCATGAAGAGTCAAGTGCATTTGCAGACTGGGGATGCATCCCATATCTTGCTCATCCCTGGCAAAAGCCGCGTTCTGTTCCATGAGCATGGCCTCAGCAGCTTCTCTGTCCCGAACATCAAGGTGGCTGAGATCTACGGGAGGGATCCAGTCATCTGCAGCACTTCTACCTGCATCAACATTAGACACCTGAGTAGTCGTTACTTGAGGTGTGCTTTGTTGGAGTACCTCAGATGGCATTATCGACCTCACCTGGGTCAGTCTTCCCAGGCACGTGAACGGTGGGATCGATATCCTACAGTCCTTGGTGTTAGTAACTGGAACCGAAACCTTGACCCTTTTACCAGACATCAGATTGACAGGTGTTGATTCAATTACCACTCCATCTGGTAAGTCATTAGCCGAGTCCGCTTCCAATAGGGCAGTCAAAGAGTTAAGGTGGTTAAGCCTTACCCAGCAGTGTACGAGTGTTGTTCTACGTGGTTGGAGGATAAATGGCCTTCGCCCTAGCAGAACATTGCACAAGGTATTCTCAGCTTCACCTCTGACCATACAGCTAAGGCTATTGATGTCCCTGTGACTGGTGGATGGAAGGAGTTGACGCAGCTGCTTCTTTACCGAACTAAGTGGCTCTCCATCAAATAGTTCCTCCATTACGTTGGAGCCAATGATTGGATTTGTAAGCTCCTCTTGGGTCACCAATACAGGAACCGCAATGCCTGGCTTCCCCAACTGAGGCGCTTCCAACTCCATCTTTACCCAGCCATCGTAGGACAACGAGGTTCCATTTGCCACAGACAGTTGAAATGAATCAGGCTCATCCAGGATAGTGGACAGCGAATGAATCTGGCTGGTGGGAAAGTGTTTACTTAGCCAACTGGTATTGCAGATGGATACCTGAGCACCGGTATCCCAGAGGACAGAAGTTTCCACTCCATTCATCAGGCAGGTAATCAACCACTTTCTCCCCACCAGCTTGGCCATTCTGGCCGGCTTGTTCCCGGAAGCTGGATCCGATTTTGGAGCTTTGATGTGTTCGATGGTTACTGCTCGCCCCGCCGCGGTAACCCGTTTCCGTTTCCCGGCCTCTGTTTACACCCCCGGGCGAAGTGTTCGTCACTGCCACATCAGTAACAATGGCGGCACTCGTTCCCTTTTCCTGCCGTCCGACAGGCGTTGCAGCCTCGCTCCCTCTTGGCCGACCTTTCGACAGTTCCTTCCGTTCGTTTGAAGGCCTCCAACTCTCTCCTCACTATCGCCTGGATACTGGCACTGAGGTCCTCCATGTTGATTTGCGGTTTGGTTGGAGTGTCCAGTTTGTCAGCAACTGTCACAGCAGCCACTCTGGGCCTACCCTGGGAGATTTTGGCCTGCCTTTCCTGACTAGCAGCCACCGTTTGTGTAAGGAGCTCCAAGATCTCCTCGTCCGTCGTGGTAGTGCGCAATGATGCCCTCACTTCCTGCTGCACCAGTGGGTCCTGGATCCCGGTGCCTATGGCGCGAACTGTCATTTGTTGAACCTGTGCATGATCATATTTGACAGCAGCTCCTGCCTCCTGTGATGCAAACAATATCTTTTGCTTGAGGTCCATGACACTCAGAACAAAGTCATAAGCCTCTTCCTTCTTCATTTGCGCTGCAGTTGTAAGTTCTTGGAAAAGGGATGTCGCATCCTTTTCACGAAAGTGAGAGCGGAGAACTCGTCTCAGTATTGGCAGAGTCAGATCACTGCGGCCCTCCAAATAACTCCGGAGTGAGAGCCCTGGGGCAACTGCTCTCACCACAGCCTCCACAATCTCTTCCTCTGGGATCCTCTTTCTGCTCCCGGCGGTGATCTGCCTTGCCAGGGAGACAAATGACAAACCTCCATTCTGTCCTGGATCCTTGATGCGACCTTGGATTTCGAACTCCTTCCTCCAAGTTACCTTGTGAGGCTCTGGCAAAGGCTGTTGCATGAGTAGAGGGTTGACAGTCTCCTCGGTCTTCAGCTCGGTGGGTGAACTTTCCGAGCTCTTTGTAGGTGTCAGCAACGCCTTCATCCGCTTCAGTAGAGCCTCACCTCCATCCTGACTCACGTCAAACTCGTCACCATCCAGATGACGACGAATAGCTCTCCTCAGCCCAGCAGCTCCCTTTGGCTTCGCTTTCTCCAGTACCTCCTTAGACAATTCAGCCTCTGTAGCAGCCTGCAGCAGCACCTCCTCTGACGCCTCCCTCAGACCATGGATGACGTCCTCAATGAGCGTGTCTGTTCCTTCTGCCATCTTCTTGCTTCACTGCCCTTTTCTGACTGGTTCGTTCTAAGCCTCAAAGCTCGCTGGGCATGGTTCGTGGATGACTCAAGAAATCTTGGAGATGTAAGCGATCACAGTCTCGTTGACATCTGAGCCATCCGGGCAGTGCCTCCAGAAATGTAGCGGCCCTCGTATATTAAAGGAACGCTGTAAGAAGAAATAATAAGAGAGAAGACAATAAGTTGTTGGTGATGCCAATAGCTATACAAGTGTGTAATGATCACACACATTTATTCAATCTTCTGATACAAACTGAAGTCAAAGAAGAATAAAGTGTGACAGAACAATTTATAAACAAACACTATAATGCCTGGTATTTGATAAATAATCATGTCTAGCTGGAATTATCCATCAGCTTACCCAAATACCAAACACATAATATCATTAAACTAAGTGATTAAATGCTAAAATACAAAACAATATTACAAGATTAACAAAATATGCTATTAAGTCCCAACTATTACCCAACCTTTTATATTCCATTCAAAG
>BQKZ01004160.1:61724-76258 GCA_036244855.1 Temnopleurus reevesii
TAAAAATGCTTTTTCATCCACCGAATGAATGTTTTGCTGCTATACAAAATGGCATACCTCTCGATCTTATAAATAGCTTCCAGATGCTTTCTAGCTGATGCCATTGATCCAAGGAGACAAAAAGGTGGTATTGTGGACATAACAATGTCTTACTTAATTACTGATTGCCAAATAATAATGTACTCCAAAAGCAAGTAAAATAGGAGAAAAATACGGATTTCGGTTGGCAGCTCTGTACATAACCTCTTGAATCCAAATGATTGCCTCCATAGGCTGGGTCTGCAGCGTCCTATGAGCAGTATTATCAACAACAGGCAGAGGCTGCCTCGGGAACCACCGCTTATGATCAGAGCTATTCAGCATACACAGCAGCAGCAGCTGCAGCAGCACAGGCTGGAAAAGAAGTCTCTGTAGCAGGTATATATAATACTAATAATACTGATAATGGTAGATGAAACTTAGATAGTCATCTTATCCATTATAGTTAGGTGCTCAAAGTTACTGTATATGATAGTCTGATCACAAAAAAAGATAAAATTAATATTAATTAATTTACATGTATAAAAAAAAATATAAAAAATGATAAGAATGAAATTTTCTCTAGGTTTTGCTTATTGGTCCAAGCAAAGGCTCCTATCTTCAACAAGGACACAGCATTACTTTGAATTCCTCTCATTATATCCATAGATAAGGTAGCACTAGCCCAGGAGCAGGTGCAAGCAGCTCGTAAGATGCAGCAGGAGCAACAGAAACTCACTCAGAAGCTGCTTAACAAGATGCGACAGGGTAGTAGCAGCACCTCCACACAAGAGAAGAAAGCTAAACGGGTGAAGATTGACCTCCCTCCACCAGGCACAGATGGTGATACGCTAGACATCAATCAGATTGTTCATGAAATCAAACCAAAGGAACGCGCCAAAGAAAAAAAGCCTGCACCTTCAGAGGCTATGGTGCAATCGGTAAGAGTAATAAGACCATATATATATGGGTGTCAGCTCTTGGTAAATGTAGCAGTTGAAAAAGACTAGGAGTTTTGCTCTCCTCACTCAATAGAATCAGAGATTAGAATTGCAACAATAGATAATGCTAATGATACAAGCTATTCATATATCGCATGTATCCACACTGCAGAGTGCTCAAGACACTTGTATTATAAATTCTCTGGCTTTAGCCCGGCGTTCTCCAGCGCAAGGTTTTTCAAAGAATAAATATTGTTGCCATGTTCCTATTCATCTCACCTTTGTCAAGTTAAACTCAGTGGCCGTATTCCGATAGCAAGGTTTAAGTTAACCCTGGTCTAAACCTGTGGTTTAAGTATGGAAAGCCAAAAGAGGCTTGAATCTATAACAGTCGATGTTTAATTTACCAGCACATATGGTACTCATATTATTTAAAACTGTCTCAGAATGAAAANGTTTAACATTGTTTTCGTGCAGTAATAAAGCAACAGTGAACGCTTTAATCAACTTTCATAGATATCTCTATAGTGCCTGTATGATTTCCTTCTTTCTTGCATTCTTTGTCATTTTTTCATCGATCTGAATGTACTGGCATAGGTCCCATGTCTTTTTAAAGATAAAATCTTAATGTGTGACAATGTCTTTAAATCGGGGCATCTATCTGAATGGGGCTTGAATGAAATACATTTTAGAATTTCTTTGTAATCTGTTTTCTATGTACAACATGTTGAGAAAATACCCTCTTGAATACCTCCAATTTGAAGTAACTTTGTACATATAAGAGAATCCTGATGTTTAGTTTGTGTTTTTGTTGTTTGATTGTGCAGCTTCGTGGTATCTTGCAGCTATTTGGAGCTCCTGTTCAGGATGTGAGACTAGTGAAACACAAAGACTCAGGTGAGACTAAAGCTCTGGGGTGTGTGATGAGATCACTATGATGAGATCAATAGGTGGAATGCTGGACAGTGCACTGCTAGTATACCAATCATTCCAACCGATCTATCAAGCGTCAAACTGCAGAGAAACAAACCGCTGAATATGTTCTCACTTCTGAAACTAGAACACTGGTGGAGAAATCCTTGTACTATTCTACATTTGTATTTTATGATTTGATGTTCTGATGGACATCTTATGTTTAATCACCTTTTCCTTCATAGATAGTTCATTGCAGCTGACAGGTAAGACCAACCATTGATGTCATGTTAAGAAGCTTGTTTTTGTACATTATATAATTCATACTAAAAGACAAGTGTTGCTAGATTTATCATTATTTGTTTCTTCTTGAATATAAATGAGTAGTTTCTAGCTATCTACTTTACTTTCAGTCCTTGTCACATCTTTGCGCATTAATGCTGTGTTTTCCTGTGCAACGTGCGGGCAGTGTGCTCCTTAATGTCGCGGCATGATTGAGAAAAGCAGTCTGAAGATAGGCAGTTCATAAGAGTTTTAATCAAACGCTTTCTGTAAGGCTCAAAGCACTTTGGGAATTGTTATAATATACAGTGTATGTGGCAGCCATGAATACTGGGTCTTGGGGGAAATCAAATCAAATCAAATCTTCTGTGTTACAAATATAAATCTATGTCATGGGTGTGATCCAAACCAGCAACCCTGGTCAATTAAGAGTACTCACCACCGCACCATATTGCATTTGCTCTTAAAGTGCTCACTAGCAGCACAGATAAGTTTGACTCTTTGTGTTATGCCATTCCTTGGGATAAGTACTCAATTTAGCATCATCTTGTGTAAGTGGAGCCTTCTATGACAACCTATTCTGACCTAATCTACAGTGCTCCAGCATTACTCCACACGGCAGCGCATAATACAAAGTACAAATGATACTTTGCTCAAAGTGAGATACACAATGATCAAAGCGGCAATTCTGACGTGACATGAATCATGCTTACTGAATTGGAATTTGCAAGTTAATGACCCTGAACTAAGCAACCTGCTGTCATTGCTTGCATTTGTTTGTGATTGATTTGCTTTTGCAAATGGCAGTAAGGTACAACTGTTTTCTTATGTATTGGAAGCAAGACACACAAATATGCAGAATAAATGCAAAAAGATGTGATCTAGGTGTAAAGAAAATATTTAGAGTATTATCGTAAGAAAAACATTTATTTGTGCAACAGTTAGGTTTGTCAGATTACAGGTTCAACATTGTTTAAGTGAGCAATGAGAGAGTAATATTTTTGTCACATCGTTTAAGTTGATTTAAGTGATCCACAATCTAGCACTATATCCTTCAGTGACTTCTAAATGAATTTCTTCACCAGTGTGGTTTCAGAATGAAGTGATTTTTATTCAGCTTGTAAATCATTTTTAGTATTCTGGAGAAAAAAAGTCAGATATTGACTGAAAAAGGGAAAAAATCATGAAATTAAAATAGGGGGATAACCTTTTTGTAAACCAGAATTGCCTGTCCAGCGTTAAGGATGGAATATGAAAAGAAAAGGAAGAAATGATGAGAAGTAAGTGAGTTTTGCGAATGACTTGAGACAAAACCTTGCTAACTGTTTCCCTCTGGGTCTGTTTGCTGGCCTATCCTATATTACCCCATTCTAGGTGCTTCAAGAGGCTTCGCGTTTGTGGAGTTCCAATTCCTTCCGGATGCACAGCGATGGATGGAGGAAAACCAGGTTTTGTTCAGTCGTGCCAGTCACGATCGTATTCTTCTCCCGGCGCTCCTTTTATAAAGCTGCTGCAGGGTCTTTCCCAAGGCAGTCCTCGTGCAAGGGTTGCTGAGTATTGCTAGAGAAAGGAGGGATAAAATCATCTGGTTAATTCAAAATTACCAATCATGGAAGGCATCTATATAAATCATAGATCATTTAAAATATGCTTGACTCAATCCCTTTTCAGAAGTGAAATAAATTTTTGAATGACCCATACTTTTGTACAAATTACCAAATTCCTTAGTCCCTTATGGATTTGAAAAGTGGGTGCTGATTGGTCTCCCAGAGTTTCCAAAACGATTTTAAGGCACTTTTACATTTGATAATGGAAGACACAAAAATTGAATATTATAATTTGGCCTTTTCCAAAATGCTAAGAAATGTTAGATTTGGAATGGCTGAGAATGCAAGTGCAGAGATCAGAAACAAGAGCACATCCGATGTCAAAGCTTGATATGAAGTTTGCACAAGAGGTAACGGGTAGGGATGGGAGTAGAAGTATGGATGAGAGATCAAACAATGGGCACTTGATTACATGGCATTAACATAAAACAGTAACATACAACTATTTATCTGTAGAATGACATGCTGTACAGTAATTACAGTGTAAATGAAGAAAGATTGATGAGTATGCTGTTTCAGTGATTTTAATTCATATAATTATGTACAAACAATACTGTGGTAGTCAATATTTTAGCGTACATCATTTTCTACAAATCCTATGAAATTCAGATATTGTTATCAGCGGGATGTAAATTTCATTTGCATTTCTTGAATGATCAAAGTCTTTTGTAAGTCTATGAAAATTACAATGAGTGAAAATTCTAGTGAGTCATGAAATTAGCAAAAATGAATCCCTCTCAAAAATTTTGGCTCATGCATTAGTTTATTTGAATCGGTAATATAAATCCATTTTATCTCTTACTGTTTTTTTACCACAGTCATATATGTGTGATTAATTTTTTTTTAAAGTTGTTCTGAGAAATTGCTGTGTGATCATTTGCCCATTTCTTTCTCTCCAAGAATTAGATGGAAAGAACAAATAAAGTATGTTTGATTGCATTGTGATGGAAAACAGTAGGGTAAATATCAAATTGTCTTTCAATGCACATTGCTTACATTGTAGTCTAGATGTCCCTTAAGCCTCACGTCTTTGTGAGAAACTCTTCATATCTGTAATTGTCAATAATCTGTACTAGAGTTTATATTTGATACAAATACAAACTCCTTGTTGAACAATGGTCCAATTTGATGACTATCTTGATGAGTTTCTCCCCAAGGAGTCTGGCTTCTCTTTTCATTTTCCCCCATATCATAATAAGAGCATAGACTTGGACCATTTAGTGAGAGATCAAGTCTGTTCTCCCAGGAGGATTTTTGTCTGGTTTTTAAGAATGGCTGCAATCATCATGTTTGTAGTCTTGTGTAACAGACTCTGCAGGTGTACTCTTTCCTTCCTTAAGTATTACAATTGCGAGAATAAGGGGTTGGATCTGCCATTAAATGTGGAAAATATGAAAGGTCTTCGCCAACAAATTGAAGTACATTCAACTTACAACATTTTTAACTGTTGGGTGTATTATGCACACAATTTCCTGGCATTAACTTACAATGTTAAGAAATATTGTTTAAGCTCATGCTTTTATTTATTTTTGTGATAAAATACATTGATTTTTTGAATGCTTGTAATATCGGTTGCCCTTGAGAATACAAAAATGTGTTAGAATGTAATTATGATTTGTTTTTTTTTTTTTTGAAGGGGCAAGACAAGCCTGCATGGTCTGATATTCAACTGCACATCTGTATGATGCACAGCCAATTCTTTGGTTTAAGAAGTATATCATTGTACCACCTACTGACTTTGATGTTTGTTTGTTGCATGTTTTGACAGGGGACTCTAGTGATAGGTGAGAGCCGTGCATCTCTGACATACAGCAAGAGCAGAGGTGATGAAGACTGGTTCTGCTCACAGGTAACGTCTACCTTACCTCATTCTCCTCAATCTCTATTCCTCAAACCCTTCTTACTCAGGAAAACTTTGGTAGACCTACTCATATGGAGCATAATATTGTCAGGATATATGCCCATGAATCACACAGCTGAAGGATGCTGTTATTTTGCATTTACAAGAGAAATACCCAATTACCTTTTCAATGTTTGTATCTGGTTACACTTATTGACTTTTTAGTTTGATTTATTATCAAATTTTGTCTCTCGCTTACTAGCCCTACTCCCTGTAATAGTCATGCTCCCCTAGAGAAAAAGAATTTATAATGTTGAAGTTAGTCCCATGGGCAATAAATTCATAGCTATCCGAAACATCAAATCACAAATTTAAGAAAACTGAAGGGTTATCCCTCGGAAATAAAGCCAATCTCTCACTTCTTTTGAAACTGCTATGTTTGTGACTTTCAGTGTGGTACTCAGAACTTCAAGAGAAGAGAGAACTGCTTCAAGTGTGGAATAGAGAAGAATGGTAAGCTTGTGATTACTAGCATTCTGCCTGCCTATGGAATGGTATATCATAGGAAGCAAGCGTTACATAATCAGTTTTTGTACCACCTTTTCTATCGATTTTGTCTCATGTCATTAAACTCAGGAAGTTGAGACAAACTCCTATTAGTCAATTCTGTTCTTTAATCTTGTAGAATTTGTAGAATTTGTAGAATTTTATAGAATTATATTTATTCTTTGACCCCCTCTCGGGGGATGAGAGTTCAAACATCCACATATAAAACATTAATACAAGATGTAGAATATATACAAGAGAATAACATAGTAAACTGGACAATAATAGAAAAGAATTTTCATACAAGTAGAATGCAACACACTGAATACGTAAACAACTGTAAAACAGTAATAAATAGGTAAAAAACAATCTTAAAACTCTATAAATATCTAGAAAAAACTACTGTGAATCATAAACTAATGAGCTGAAGCAAACCAATCAGGCTGTTTCACAGATCCGACTTCGCACATACTTGTAAAATGAGAATTTAATATTTAGTACATGCTATGGATTCAAGATTGCTTTATTGAATTATGCAAACGATAACAGGTGAATTTAACTTTTCAATGGCTTTTCCTTTCATCTTTTGTTATATTTATTTGAATGTTTTTATCCTTTCTCAGAATCGGAACGGTACAGCCAAATCAGCACAAGTCCAACAAGAAGTAAGTTGAGAGATACATACCTGCTAACCGAAAGCCCCTGTTGATTGCCTTTAAGGCTAAGAAAAAAATGGTTTGGTATCCAAAGAACTACAAGTTTGAAAACTAGTGTTGGTCAGTTGTTACTATTTGGGTTTTTTTTTTTCTTTTTTGTTCTATATTTGATATGAAGGGTTAGATGGAAATCTTCATCCTGTAACTGATGGGGGTGAGGAGGTTGCCAAAATGTATGAACATGATTAATTGTTTTGAACCAAGCATGAGAAATAAAGGGTAAAGTTAAATGGTTTGAGGTTTGGTAAATGGAAGTTGGGAAATTGATTGCAAAACACAAGGTAATGTTTTACGTAGATAGGATTTTCAAATTCTGTTCAATAAGAGAGCTGAGCCTTTTTAGCCCATTCGTCACTGTATAGGTGAAGAAACATACATGGTTCAGAACATAACAGATAAAGGGGAAAAAGGGAAGTATCAATGTTGGCAAAGATGTTAGTGGCTCAGACAGTCTTAAAAATGGTGATTTGAATAAAGATATTTTTTCTTTAAAAAATTTATGAGCAATTTCATTGATGAAAATATGTTTGTTTTCCTTTTTAGTTCTCCTTCTCATGGGATTGGACTCAATGACGACAGAAGAAAAGATTCAGAGAGAGCTGAATGACATCACAGCCATTGATATGAACATCCAACTGATTCGTGATCCCACCACCAATATATCACGGGGTCTGTGCTATGTAGCACTATCAGCAATAGAGTACTCAAGCCACTTGCTAGAGATTCTCAATAATATGCAACCTCCTTTCATTCTAGATGGAAAACCAAGTGAGTATAGGGCATTGTTTGTCAATGTGTCCTTATTCTGCAACTTCATTAACAGGGTGTTGTTCAATATCAACTGCAAATCAACTGCATCTTTGCAAATTGTAACACGCATTTGCATTCGTGCACAATATGCACATTTAATAAGACGTGCATGAAACAATGATTGCGATTATTTAGCCAAATTTGTTGACGCATGTGGGAGTGACACTGATCTGATCTGATATTATATTGGATCCAGCGATAAAGCGAACACTCCAGAATGGTTTTACCTTGGATTTTCATGAATATTAGAAAAGTTTGGGAGTCATTGGGTGAAAGGTCGTGGAGGCATTTTTATACCTGAAATTTGTTTCTTGTCCGTCAAATATTTTCATACATTGATTGTGTGTGTAATTTGGAGGTTCAATAATCTTGCAATATTTTCTGATCTTGAGATTGTGAGTCCAAGGTTCAGAGGGCATTTTTATAAAGCATTAAGTTTAACTCACATATACATACAGTTCATGTTTATTGTTTTGTGTTGGTGGGGCATACATTTTTTATTAAATGAGAATTATTCTTGTTTCTAAATATGTATAGCTATGCTTGCATGTTGATTTCATTTTCAAGGGAGTCTAGTGATCTAGATATATTAAAAATTGAGGTACAATTAAGTGCTTCAAAATAAATATCACTATCAATATTTGTTATGTTTGTTTTTTAGTTTCAGTGCATTTCTGCAAGGAGGGTAATGAAGAAGACTATTCAGCATATACTGATGTAAGTTGTGTTATTACATCATATCATTATGCAGTCTGTAATTGTGGAATTAACAAGTTTAGAACTTTAGCTTGTATAATTTTTTTTTAAATCTATGCAAACAAATTCTTTAAGAAGTTAATATCCTTGAATCATGAACTGATATTATATTTGGGAACAAAGTGTCAAAGGTTAATCCCTCCTCCTCCCCCCCCCCCCCCCCCCCCTCAGAGGGGAAAAAACCAATAGATAAATGAATAAGTAATAGATACCTGAATAAATAATTGAATAAATTGATAGAAATGATTATAAAATATATGAATAGACTAAGAGATTTTAAAAAGTAAAAACAAAAATATATATAATTGATGTATAAAAATTAGTTTGTTAAACTTTAACCCCCCCCCCCCCCAATTACCGCTACTATTTATGCATCATTCCGGGATGAAAAATCAAGGAACACCCCCCCCCCCCCAGCCGTTGAATAGGGTTAGAAGTAAGAACTGTTTTTCAGCAAATTTAAGATCAGATTATTTTGGTTAAGGGATTGAAAGGTCTTAGGGCTAAATGCCTTGCCATTAATCACCATGAAGATGTTCAAGAATGAGCTGATTGAATTTTGGGAGTTATCAAAGAGGATAATATTAGAATAATTTTCTGATTTGAAATTTCAGAGTCAATTGATTTTTAATCCATCTAGTTATTCTTATGATGCCATTGTTGTTATCCCTGTTGACAGAGTTATTCAGAGGAGCATCTTATGTTTGCTTTGATCCACAAAATGAAGCAAATTTTCCAAAACCTATTAGTAATGAAACTGCCAATCCTGCTTTTCCCTCTTCCCCCCACCCAGCATCAAACATTCTATTGATAAGATAAACATTATTATATCAACTTTGTGATGTAAGGATTTACTTACCAGGCTGGATATTGTATAAAAATATCATTTTATTCGTATCCTCATCTCAATAAATCATGACGAAGAATGCCGCCACTGCGCATGCGCTAAACCATTACGCCGGCGCCATTGTTTGGCAAAGTCAAACTTTTTTCGCGCTCTTTGATAACCATAATTATCTGCTTACATCGGACTTTTTTCGGAATATCATCGGATTTTTCATAGTTCTGCATGTTTTTCTCGGATTGCTCATTCTGATGAACTTTTTAGAGATGCCAAAAGTGACACAGAAATCAGATTCTTGCGGGGATAAATCAACGAGGTCCGTCGTGGGGCCCGCACCGAAGAACGGGAATGCCTCCGTGGTGACCGCCGAGGCTAGCCCGGTGGCGAAGGGGAAGCCGGGCTCCGCTCCTCCCGTTGCTGCGGGGGAGAAAAAGCTTGCTTCGAAGCCGGGGAAACCTAGCAGTAATTCAACTTCTGAGGATGTTTTAGCCCGTATGGACAAGCTAGAACAGGCAGTTTCGAAACTCGTTGAGTCACAGACTTCATTCTTTGCCCACGGGGCAACTTATAAAATCCCAAAACTTTCAAATGCTCACGGGGCAAAACATGATCACGGATCTTCCGCTACTAGCGGACACGCCACGGGCAGCTGCTCACCAATGACAACAGCTACCTCCTTGGAGGATGCTCTCGAAATTCATAGCCAGGAGCCTGATCTTATGAATTTCTCTGATTCTGACGATGATGGGGGTCTTCTCAGCTCCCAACTTGCCCCATCCGGTGTTACAACGGACAAGGGAAGTAATGTGCCCATGATGGCTGCAAGGTTTGCCTCCCCTTCGGGGGTCGGCGACCCACTCGATACTGATATCGCAGACACCATAAACTTCATGATGGTGCAAAAACTTGACGAGAAAGCCCTCAAAGAAACTAATGAGAAGTATTCATGTCCAGCAAATGCTGAATTCACACTCACTGTTCCAAAAGTTAACACAGAAATTTAGGAGATGGTTTCTTCGGCCGTCAAAACTCGAGACCTCCGCCTTCAGTGCCTTCAGAAATCGCTGGTAAAGGGTATCACGGCGTTCGCCCAGAACTTGTCTTCGGACAATCTGACAGAGGCGCAACAGGATGGGTTGGCCCTCCTCTGTGACACTAACTTCCAATTGTGCACCATCCGGAAAGAGGGTATAAAACCTGATTTGGGACAGTTTGGTCGTAAGTTATGCAAACGCCAGGTAAAATCTTCCCAATATCTGTTTGGAGATGACTTGGGGCAAACACTCAAGGAGTTTAAAGATGAAAAGAAAGCCATGGAAGGAATGATGAAGCAACCTTCTAGCTCCCATTATCATCCTTATAAGCGTTCTAACGACACGCGACCAAAACAATCGACAGCCCAGAAGGCAGGCTGGAGCACCGGAAATTTCGCCTCGGCGTCTAAGCAGACTGGAGGAAAGCCTTTTTTAGGCCAATGGAAGGGGCAGCACAACTTCAAGGAAGGGCCCCGATCACACGACCAGTCAGCCAGAACGGACGAGCAGAAAACAAAGTTCAAGGGACAGCCCCAACGCCACGGGCAGGGGAGGAAATAAGCCAACCATCCCAAACAACTTTTCAAGAGGTAAGTGCCTCTAATAATTCTATTGTTGTAACAAATGCAGTCGGAGGTCGACTGAAGTCATGCTATAAAGCCTGGTGTGACCTTACTTCGGATCCCATTGTTCTTCAGGCAGTAAGAGGGTATAAGATTGAGTTCAACCCTGCTAAATTTCCTCCTCAGCGAGGTAAACCCCTCTACCCTTATAAAAGGGATAAGACTGAAATAGCGAAGATTGGTGAAGAAATTATTCGCTTACAAGAAAAAGGGGTCATTGAGCAATGCCACCCAGAGGCTGGCGAATTCATTTCAGAAATTTTCACTCGGCCAAAGAAGAATGGCGGGACCCGATTAATTTTGGATCTGTCAGAGCTTAATAACTCTGTCGCCTACCAACATTTCAAGATGGACAATATTCTGTCTGTTAAAACTCTACTGTCAGAAGGCTATTACATGGCTTCAGTCGACCTGCGGGATGCATATTACACTATCCCCATAGACATTAAATCTAGAAAATATCTCCGTTTCTATTGGGCAGGGCAACTTTGGCAGTTCAAAGCACTACCCAATGGTTTAACCTCTGCTCCAAGGCTATTTACAAAAGTCTTGAAACCAATACTTGCCTCTTTGAGACAGTCTGGGCACCTTGTTCTCGCCTACTTAGATGATACTATCATCATTGGAAAATCCAGATCTGCTACCCTTAAAGCTGTGCAGGCTACAGTGGAAATTTTCTCCACTCTTGGATTTATTATCCATCCAGATAAGTCTGTATTAAACCCTACCCAAGATATTGAATTTTAGGGTTACAAACTCAACACCATTTCCATGAGAATTACACTCCCTGAGAACAAGATAACAGATGTCAAGGAGGCATGTGTTGATCTGTATTATGACGAGAAACCCTCTATTCGTAAGGTAGCCAGAGTCATAGGAAAAATCATAGCCACTTTCCCTGCAGCCCAGTATGGCCCTCTTCATTATCGGGCCATGGAGATCGAAAAAATCAATGCATTAAAGCAGAAGGGTCACTTTGACCGTCCCATGTATATCTCTGATAGAGCAAGGTCTGAACTTCAGTGGTGGATAGAGAATGTGGCTACGACTTGGAACCCTATCTGGCGGGAAAACCCCACTGTGGAGTTACGGACTGATGCGAGTGGCCAGGGTTGGGGAGCCACAAACCTAACCTCCCATGCAGGGGGCAGATGGGACAGGTCAGAATTAGAACATGCCAAATCAAACGGGATTAATTACTTGGAAACCCTCGCTGCAGGCTTTGGGCTGAAAGCCTTTTGCTCGCAGATGCGTAACACTCATGTGATTATGCGCCTTGATAACACTACAGCAGTGGCTTACCTGAATAATATGGGGGGTGTTAAATCTGCATCTTGTAACGAATTAGCACTTCAGATTTGGGACTGGTGCAGCAGGCGTAATATCTGGATTACAGCTGCGCACCTCCCTGGATCAGATAATGTTGAGGCTGACTTCATGTCCAGAAAATTCAATGATAACATTGAATGGATGTTGGATAAAGGGCTATTTCGTGAAATTTGCAAAAGGTTTGGCACACCTCAAGTTGATCTGTTTGCGTCTAGACTTAATACACAACTCCCAGTCTATGTGTCATGGTTGCCTGACCCGCATGCTTGGGCAGTGGATGCTTTTACGCTTGATTGGGGACCCCTCCCATTTTATGCCTTTCCACCCTTTTGTCTCATCACCAAGTGTCTTCAGAAAATCAGGCATGATAAGGCACAAGGGTTGTTGGTGGTGCCTTACTGGCCAACACAGGCATGGTTTCCATTTTTGCAAGATATGTTACAGGATACGCCATGGCACATTAGGGATGGTAGCTCTCTAGTTAGACAACCAGTGTCAGGTACCCCCCATCCTCTTAACAATCTTTCTCTTCTTATCTGCAGGCTTGGAGCCAGCAACTTCACTCACAGGGCCTCGCCACAAGAACTTTGAACATCATTGGAGCTTCATGGAGGGAGTCAACGAAGCGACAATAAAATGTTTACTTGTCAAAGTGGAAACAATTTTGTGAGGAGAAGAATTTGATTTGGACCCAAACCAAAGTGGGATCTGTTCTACTGTTCTTTGATTCACTTTACTACGGGCAACATGCAAATTATAATGTGATTAACTCGGCTCGTAGTGCTCTTTCCTCAGTCGTGAGCTTGGACGAGGAATTTTATTCTATTGGAACACACCCTCTGATTTGTAGGTACTTAAAAGGTGTTTTCCACCTCCGACCCCCCGTTCCTAGATACAGGTGTATTTGGGATGTGAGCAAAGTTTTGAACTACCTTAGAAAACAGTCACCAGCTCACAAACTGTCCTTAAGGGATTTATCGCTTAAAGTTTGCACTTTATTTGCACTAGTTTCTGCTCAACGGGTACAGACTCTGCATGAGATTTCGTTGGATAACTTGGTTTTTTCTACAGATCGAGTGGATATTAGCATTAACTCGTTACTCAAGCAGAGTAGGCCTGGGAATGTGGGACTACACTTGTCCTTTGGAGCTTTCGCTGCAGATAGGAGATTGTGCATTATGCACTACCTCAGGCATTATAGGAGTAGAACACAGGAGATTAGGGGCCAAGAGCGAGGCCTCTTCATAACTTTTAAAAGACCTTTCCACAAGGCTACAAAGCAGACAATCAGTCGATGGATCAAGGTTACCCTTCATCAGGCTGGAGTTGACACGAATAAGTATTCTGCTCACTCGACGAGGGCAGCATCAACGTCCTCTGCTAGACGTCATGATATTCCACTCTCTGCAATTCTCAAGCAAGCAGGGTGGAAGGGAGAAAAAACGTTTAAAGACTTCTATTTGAAACCACTAGAGGAAAGACAGCCCTCATTCTCGCAAGCTGTCCTCCAGAGTCAGTGAAGTTACTCCTTCCTAATTGGTAAGGGGACTTTCCAATGTTTTTAAGAGATGGCTTTCGTGCCCATTGCGAGGGCTTTGAAATCTTCGTCATGATTTATTGAGATGAGGATACGAATAAAATAGACTAATTAAACGAAAACTTACCAAGTTTGAAGCTTTAATTACTATTTTTAAAGTATCCGGAGGCGAGATAAATCATGCCCTCCACACCCACCCTTTTTCATTTAGCTTCAAACTTACTCAATAGTTTTAATTTTATTCGTATTATATCCTCGCAAGGGACACGACGGCTTTAAATTATGGTTTAGCGCATGCGCAGTGGCGGCATTCTTCGTCATGATTTATCTCGCCTCCGGATACTTTAAAAATAGTAATTAAAGCTTCAAACTTGGTAAGTTTTCGTTTAATTAGTCTATTAGTGAGAAAGAAACCTGACCTCTGGAATCCAAATATTGACTGCCCCTAAGGCTGAAGCTGCAGTATCCTATCGGTTGTATTACCAGTAGCAGGCCGAGGCTACAGCAGGTACTACTGCTTATGATCAGAGCTATTCATCATGAGGTCCCTTTTAAAACATACATACATAGCTGCCAACCAGTACGGATTCCTTTCCACATTTCAACTCTATTACACATAGCAAGGGAGTGTTGAATTGAATAGATATTCAAGATCAGTTTACAGGCGAAGAAGAATATAAACCAACACACCTGTTTCTCCCATAAAAATGCTTTTTCATCCACCGAATGAATGTTTTGC
>BQKZ01004161.1:5581-23407 GCA_036244855.1 Temnopleurus reevesii
CATCTGACCTTCTATGTGCATGTGTGTGTGCCCTCAACTCACTATTATGATAATAACAATATAAAAACAATAACAACAACAATAATAGCAATATGTAATAACAATATAGTAATGATTATCATTGTCATAATAATATGATAATAGTAATAATAATTATATAGTAATAATGGGAAGTACATATAGCAGTTCGCCTAATTATGGACTATATTCATGTAAATGCCAGTTTATTATTATCATAATACATTAGGAATTGTTTAGAACAATTTAAACTAACAATGGAATACACACACACACACATAGAAAATTGACAATTGATATGAAATGACTAATGAATGCATGTCAAAAGGCACTCAATCATGTCATGCTTGAAGGAAGACAATACTGTCAGGCTTAACGAAAGCAGACAAAAGGGCATTTTACAAATACTTTCCTAACAAATAAACAGAATTTTTCACATAGTTTCGGAGAATTTCAGTACAAAAAAGGCCTGTAGAAATAAATTTCATTTGTGGCGATTGAAAAAGTCTAAAGATAGCAAATTTCTACCAAATAAATTCAAACAACTTTCAAGAAAAGGGTATCAAGTGGTTTTTAAACAGAATTCCGAAAGCATCAGACTATACTACATGTATATACCATGTGAATAACGTAACTGAACAAAATTAAGAGAAACATAACAACATAGACAATACATGTAGACTCTGCCATTTGCTTAAGATGAGAGTCATGAATTCATGTGAAAATACACCTCATGCACATTCCAGAACAGTTGAAATTTCTGGACATGTATCTTATAAATTTCTACAATGTTTATTAAGTTTACAATAAAATAAGAAAGAGTGGGTTTAATTTTTATTTCAATTGCAAATACTATTATAGAAGAGTTTTTTTTTGGTTGCAGATGAAATTAAAAATACTTGGGATGAATATTTAAATCTTATCAATAGGAAAAAATAGTAAATTTCTTCAACTCCTCTAAGTATTTTGAAGAGGTTGTCAACCATGGCAAGGAAAAAAAATGAAAGGACCCACCTCTGTTGAGATAATGCAAGAGATCTTTTACCGCTTCCCTCTCAGTGTCAAGAAGTAAGGGTTCATAGAGATCATCATCAAAGTTACGATAGCCGCTGTAACATCCACAGCAGCTACAGAGAGAGAAGACATAATCCAAGCAAGAATCCATCTTTATTCATCAAGGAAACCTCTTTCAATACCCGATGAGGAGAGGGCTGGAAAACCTGCAGTCGAGATGAATAGAAAAAGAATGATTATGACTTAGGGGTGTTGCTTGGAAGTTATAATTGATCACAAGTTGTAGTTGATCATCAAATCAATGTTCCATGCGCATTTTATTTGAGGCACACATCATGTAAGTATGAAAATGCGTTCTTCAATCTGTACCTAATTTGCAATAGACTTGGAAATTTCTGGCGACATTGCCTAATTTGGTGTACATGTAATATATTGCAGAAATTAATTTACATTCTAAAAAATTATTCAAAATGACAGCTCCATTCAGTAGGCAGATATGAGTCTATCAATCATTTTTACGAATGAATAGACATCTTCAATAGATTAATTTTTCATGAACGACAATAGTTACAGTTAACACGTCACTATAGCAGCTGAAAGAGAGCTCATTTAACATGGCAAATCTTTTTCTCATACAGCAAATATATGTACTTGTTGTCTGAATTTCCTCAGAAAAATGATTATGAAAATCATCTCCTCAAAAACCTTGGTCCCTATAACTTTAATGAAAAATCAGTAAAAAACAAGTTTCATAATCAAATACAATTTACCGTGCTTTTGTTTCACAATCACGTTCAAACCTTGGAGAATAAATCACACAAGAAATGGCAGAGAGTTTTGGTCGATTGGAACTTCGTCAACATCATTGTGCAAATTGGCAATTATATCGCAAGTATGGCTAAGTATTATTCAACATTTTCTTGAAGATGAGGAAGATAATGTGCAAGTTAAATGTTACACAATCTACACATTGTGCTTGCTTTAAATGTAATTGTATGTGAATATTCAATTTGGATCAATATCAAAGTGAAATAATACAATATCTTGGCAGAAAGTGAGAATATTTTCCCAGATTTGTTGTTTTCTCTAATAACATAATGGTTATTTGGTTGGTTTGTTGCAGCATCTAAAATACACAGGAAAAGAGTGATTAGGCTTCTAAGGGGGGTGTTGCTACAAAGGCACGACCAATTGCATCGCATTGCGTCGTATTTGATATGCATGCACTAATCAAAACCAAAACGTCTCGTCAGAAGCACAGAATGTGATGAAAATGCTTATTCTTATTTGAAATCAATTTGTAGTCGATTTACGATCAATTGCAACTTTGTATCAACACCCCTGTAACCTTGCTACTTACATGTATACATTAATGCATAGCTGCCAACCAGTACAGATTCCTTTCCACATTTCAACTCTATTACACATAGCAAAGGAGTGTTGAATTGAATAGATATTCAAGATCAGTTTACAGGCGAAGAAGAATATAAACCAACACACCTGTTTCTCCCATAAAAATGCTTTTTCATCCACCGAATGAATGTTTTGCTGCTATACAAAATGGCATACCTCTCGATCTTATAAATAGCTTCCAGATGCTTTCCAGCTGATGCCATTGATTCAAGGAGACAAAAAGGTGGTATTGTAGACATAACAATGTCTTACTTAATTACTGATTGCCAAATAATAATGTACTCCAAAAGCAAGTAAAATAGGAGAAAAATACGGATTTCGGTTGGCAGCTCTGTTAATGCTGAGCTAGGTTGGACCATAGTGGTACATGTATGTCTATGGTTAGACAAACATTGTGACTTTACCAACCTAGCAATGAACACTGGATGCTCACCACATTCCTTCTTTTGAAATGTGATAATTTGTATTAGTGTGTCATTGTGTGTTTGACAAAGAAGCGTGCATGAAATTTGAAAACATTAAAAATGCAGGCTGTTTTTTGCTATTTAAACTGTAAAATGTAGGGGAATATTACATAATAGGATTGAATGTTGCATCTACTGTTCTGAGGTCTTAGAATGTTAACCAGAAATGGTTCTGATTTGCGCTGTACATGTTCAGAATTAGTTTTACTATTGAATTTTACTTATAAATTATTTAAATCATTTGGAAATGTGATGTTCACGAATAGTACGAGATGAAAAAGATGTGAAATCTGATGAAGATGTGGACACATTAATTTATATGTAAAAAACACGTTTCAAAGATTATTGTACACAATTCTATAAGGATTCTAATGAGTAAATATTTTAGTGAATTCATGGTTGCACATTTGTTACTTTGGAACCGTGAATTGTATATTTTATCATACTGTATTGATTTGTATTTTGTTTGAAACGAAATGAATAAATAAATGAAAATGAAATGAAATGAAATGGGCGAAAATAAATCCCTGTAAATATTTGAGCAGTTTTACAGTTTTGTGTAGGCCTGTAGCCTACAGGTACCTACATGGAACAACAAAGCGTGTACTAATAATGTAGCATACACTGTACATGCCAAGTACTGTGAAGGAACCAAATACAAAAATGTTATTCCATGTTCAACAAATTGCATAAATTTGCATGTAAATGATTATACCTTGTCAGCAAAGCAGCAGTATTACCTTGACACACTATCTCATTGGCCATCAGCACTATTGGCCATGTACAAATACACATCAAGATAGGCAAATACAGTGTAGACAACTTGGTCAAGGCGATTGGTCAAAGCTACACTGGTACAGAAGGCAAGAACAATAATGGTAATGATGGGAGTGATGATGGATGTTATGGTGGTGGTGATGCTGGTGATGATGGTGATGACAGTGATAATAAAATTGTGGTATTGATCATAGTGATGATCGCATTGAGCAATTAGCCTGATTACGTGCTATATAATCATGCTGGTTTATCATTAATTATTACAATTATGATGACGATGAAGATGGTGATGATAATGATGATGATGATGATGATGCTGATGATGCTGAAGATGATGATGCTTATGATGATGCTAATTATGATGATGATGCTAATAAAAATGATGATAATGACGACAATGGTGATGGTGATGATGATGATGATGATGATGATGTTCATGATCATCATCATCATCATTCTTATTGTGATGATGGTGATGATTATGATTGTGATGACATGGATGATGGTGACAACAATAACAAATGATCATTATAATAATGGTGGCTCCTTGTAAAATCCAATATTTGCAATCCATATGATTAATGTACAGTCTCCAACTGACTCTTTTTATTGTGCAAACCACAAATACATGTACATGCAAATGAACATGTACACATATATTTTCCATCGATCTTTGCCAATCCATCAAGCACATTTCCTGTCATATGAACTTTTGTGGTTGATATGGTTATGAAGGTTCTTTTCTACAAGCTAAATTGGCCATTAAAATTATTATGATACACCATTCTCTTGCACGGAAGCCTTGTGAAAGAGAGCTTGCTTTATGGCATAAAAGAATGATAAAATATTGCCCCTAGGGAATGCACAGGTACCTGAGCTACTTGCTATATGGCAAGTATGAAAATGCGGAGACAAAGGTAACATACACATACTACAAAAAGTAATCAATGATAAAATACATCATTTTTCCTACATGTATATCAATATGACCACATTCATATTTTGTGTATTCCCTTTGACTGGCCTATATATCAAATGAAAAATGCATCAAAAAAGAGAGACAACAAGAGAATGATATTTTCTATAAACAACTGCTCTGTTTAGTATTGCATGGGAATTGAATGGTTGGGGATAATATTGAATTCCTCAACATGCTATTAATTTTACATCCATGTATCCCTGAATGCTTTATAGACTTGCTCGTCATTCCGTTCCATTAAGCACTGCAGCCATAACAAGAGCCACATTGTATCACATGCTTAGACAATCAATATTACTGGCCTCCAGGGAAGTTCAAGTACATGTACATGGACATCTTGTATTTTTCAGGATTATTTCAAGCATTAAAGATGTTTAAATTATTTTTCCCACATCTTATTTCTTTTTATCCCTTTTTAATTATTTGTCTCATGGAATTCATGCTTATGGAGATTGTTTATACAATAAATTTGATAAAAAAATTATGGACATTTTGTGCAAACTTTTTCCTCTTTAGAACAAAATATATATACATACTTTATGTTAATTCAAAGTTCTGAGAACAAAATACAAAATACATGCACTGCACGCTGTGCATGTATTCCGGAAACAATTGCTTTGAACAGCGATGTAGAAACCAGCAGTGATAGAATGGGCAATTCTATCAATCTGTGAAAGAATACATGTACATGTAGTATTGATTTTCACCATTTCATCTTGCATTTTACAGATTAAAAGTCAATTGATGCATTTTGATAGCAATTTTCTTTTCAAAATTATCATTCTACTTTATATTCTTTGAGCTAGTGTGCAAAATCGACAAGAAATTGAAAATCACAAGTGAAAGCATACACGTACATGTACATAGTCAAGGCAAAAGCATACTTAACATACAATGTAACATAACATACACATACTTTGTCACTGGCACCTACAAGAAGCAAGGACATCTAATTCCTGACGGCTTTTATAGATCCCCTGTTCCTTCCTCACCTCTTCCTCCCTCCTTCGCTGATGGAACACATGCAGCTCATCTCAATTCATAATTCAATCAAACAGTTACGAGACGCTTCTGATCGATACACAGCAGCATCCACGCATACACTTCCAACACTTGTGTGAATCTATGTTACGGGCATAGCGGAGAAGGGATCTCGTTTCAAAGACGATGAGTCGCATACCCTTACATCGATGCTACGTACTAAATGGCGATGCATACACTGCACGGAGCATGTGCAGACTGTGAGGGGAGGCACGATGGATGTAAACAAAGACTTCCCTTCCTTGAATCATTATTAATGGATCTAATTGGCAGTTCGCTTATTCATTCTACTCATTTCCCATGAATGCCATTTATTTCCTCCTGCCCATTCTCTCTATTTTCACGTACTTATACAAACAAATCATCTGTTATATAGTACTGCATCTCTCAGTCTCTAGTAATAGTAATAATAATTAATGCGTCTTATTTACACAGGGTAGCCGCTTCAGTTCTCAGAACTGTTGTCCCAGCGGAACCTGCAATAACATAGAGCTATCATCATCCCGTTTTATTGGAAAGCATTACTCTATCTCTCTCTCTCTCTCTCTCATCATGTTAGCCTACACATACAGTATGCATAAGGCATATAATTGTAACATTCAAACTTATATTTGTTCATGTCCATTATTATACCTAGAGATATAAACCCTACCACAATATTCCCCATCCTCACCTCTTTCTTTATTTGGGCAATCTTCACACAATGATCATTAATTGCTTCCACTTCATTTGTAACTCTCTCTATATTGCATCTTGGTATTCAAAATTCATAACAGTTCATTTCTAGATATCCAAGTTCCATAATAGATCTTATGTGGTGTGACAATAACCCTATCAATTACCATACAACCCCCCCCCCCCCATTTCTTTCTTTGCGGAATCTTCCCTCACACAATGATCACATCACCTCCCCTTCATCTGTATAAGTCTCTCAATAATAAAGGCATAGATCTTGGCATTCAAATTTTTATTACTTCATAAAAAAGTACCACAAACCCTGTCAATTACTTTCTTTGGGGAATCTTCCTATTTACAGCATACAATGTACATATATACATGTATGACCCCACTCTTCCTTTCCTCTCTCTTCCCCCTTCAAGGTCTGTATCTCGAACAGAAAAAAAAAATCATTTTTTCTGTTAAATCTTGAACTCATGAACCAAAGGCTAGAAATTCATATCAAGTGATGTAAAAATGCCTACAATACAATGTACTATGTTTCATAATGTGTATAATGTACTGTCAAATCTGCTAAAATCAAACCATTAGTTGTTTTTCTAGAGTCTGTTATCTACAATTAATCAATTTATCCTTCTTTAATCCATCAGAGACATGCGTGCAATATTGGGTTTCATTTCACAGTAAGTAGAAGATTGTGAAGATATCATATCGCTATTCAAGTACATGTGCAGTATTTTAAAGATTCTGAGAATGTCTGTATTGTAATAAGGTGCAAAAAAAAATTGTCATTAGGAACAAGATTTTTGGCTTATTATCATCATCTAATGTTACTACTAGCTTTGATCTCACATGACAGTACAGAAATAAAACAAAAATGTTCCAGCTTTCATAATTCATAACGTATGTATTTCTATGGAAAGGGGAAAACATAAATTTCTTTTTGCTTTTCGTGAAATAGACATTTTATGGCATACAGCGCAAATCAGAATACTTTGCTATGTGGTCCAGTGATCCCAACAGTGCTGTGAACCCATTTTTTTTATTTTTATAGCAATCACAAGAAAGTGAGATATTTTATCACCGAGTCAGTTCATACCTCTTCCCACCTCTCCCCCCCCCCCCNGAGGCTATATGCAAATGTATGTTTCACAAAAAAATATATGTTCTGCAAAAGAAATTAAAAATGCATCTTAAATAGAACTATAGGCCTACATATAAAAATGCAGCACATACATAGTTCAATAATTTGTTGTTTCCAATTTAACACAATTCGATTGCAATACTCAATGAATTTTTCTGAGAAAGAGACGACCCGCCTTCTACACCTGTATGTATGTAGGTGGCATCCCTGGCACTTGTTCAAAAGCTTCTTAGTATTAAGCCCAAGAGGGTTTTGGCATGACACACGCATGGATGCTACTTTACATGTAGAGCCACCTTGGCAATCACCAGTGCCAAGAATGTACATTGTACAAGTTTCATTGGGCAATTTCAGTGCATACAGTGTAAGTGTAAGAAAAATTCCTTATCAATAACTTATTTTCATTAACCTGCATGTATGTAATATCAATTAATTTATGTTCAGCAAACGTAGTCTAGCTCAATGCTGCAATTATTGCGGCTGTTAAACAAAAATCTATAACAGGAAACTATATACAGTATGTATATACTCAGAAACAATAAAGAAGAAAAAATAATTACATGCAGGTTTTGCTCAAGTGGAAATCAAGAATCATTGATTCACTTCATACAATGTAAGAATAGAGTACGACATTGAATCCACAATGGATTACAAAACACCTGAAAGCAATAAGGAAATGGAAAGCAACATGCAATTGATTGAATTAATATTACTTGAAACCTTTGTATTTGTGTTCTAGATAACCTGTTATATCCTTTTCAAAACTTTGCAAATCAATGAATGTGAAACATATATTTCAAACAAGCTAAAATTTAGAAACTATCTTTGAACTAGTCCAGTCCAGGACTACCGGCAGGGCTTAAATTAATCAAAGGCCATGGAGGCCATGGCCTTGGATGCCCTATACTCTGGCCTTGATGCCCTCCACAAAAAGGCTCATTTGCCTTGGAGATTTATGGGCCCTTTTTTCTTTTCCCCATTCATGCTGTAGTATAAAAATGGCCTTGCCCTAAAATCAACAAAATTTAAGGCTTGTACCGGTATGTGTCTGCATATTCTCTTCACTGAACACACTATGACTGCATAGCACTCAACCACAGAGTCCAACATGGGTCAGCGAAAATTAGTAATAATCCTGCTAAGAATTAGTAATCTTCCCCTATTTCGCATTGAAATGCATGGTGCTTATGTTGCCAAAATTACTATATATTAGTAATAGTTGGCAGCTACAGTGTATGCAAAAGAGAGTGCATACATGACAAATGTATCTACAGTGTACCATACTCTCAGCCATTCACTTGTAATGAAAGTCTTGAATTCATATGGAAGTAGACCTACATATCCGGAACGATTGGCACCTCTCAGAGTCCATGTATTATTTGAACGATAAATCACAGGCAGTCAGCAGTGATTACAAACAAGGATTTCATAACAACATATTCTCTAGGTCCTCTCCAACTGACACCCAACAGCAAACAAAAGCTAACATATCTAAATAAAAAGGAAAAGATCAATGAAATCATAGATTTAACTCTCTCTTTATTTATATTTGTGAAGATATTGATTTGTGGAATTAGATAATGATGGAAAATGTGAGAGAATGAGCACCTGCTATTGCAATGGAACTCGCGTGAGAAAATTCATCACGTGTAATGAATCAGAATGGCATCCCTAGGATATTACTTAATTAAATCATCATATCTTAATGAAGGGATACTGTAATGAACAAAGAATTTAGCCCACAAAAGCATAGACTGACTATAAAGGCATTTCATGTTGATACCCCCCCCCCCTCCTTTCCACCCTCCCCATAACCCTAATCAGCACAAATTATTTGAATGATACTCGGAAAAAGTATGTGGATGGGTGATAATCAGATAATTCTTTAATGAATTTATTTTGTCCTCTGACATTAATAAACTGCCTAGCTTGGGTCTTTTCCCACAGACTGCATGAAATCAGAGGGGTAAAATTCCCACGAGAATTCCTTCTACAAAGCTACATGTACAGGTGTGCCTCTGGAAGAGTTATGGAGATTAGTTACCAAATTAGAATAAATCCTTGAAGAAACAATATTATACCAATCTTGAAAATGCTGATTGCTCTGACAAGTATTGACACATGGATTGTTATAAATTAAGAATAGATTGAGCAAGAACACTACAGAATAAAAGGGGCCATGGTAAAGTAGTCAAACTTCTTCAAATACATGCCGGGTGCTACAAGAATCTTTTTCACCAGTTGCCTAGTCGGGCAACCAAGTTTTCAAATCACTTGCCCGAACAAAATTTCCTTTCCCCCAAATTGATGGCCTATGTCAATTTGCACATATAGATGAAAACTAGAAAAAGGCAAGTGACAATTTTATTTACTTGCCTGCCAGCTTCATTTTGTTGCCCCGGGCATGCGGGCAAGTGGGTTTGTAGCGCCCTGTACATGTGTCCACATAGTATACAACTTTTGCATAATGTATAGTTGGATGAAAAACATGCAGACACCAATTTGGTGTGAAAGTATCCATACAATATTTGGCTAAAACTCAAGGTATCTACCTAATATTGTTCATTATATCTTGTATGTTAAAGAAGAACGAAACCCTGCATTTTATATTCTCTCAGTAGATGGAGAAAAATAAAATGAACCAACTGAGAAAATTTGAGCATAATCCGACGATCCATTCAAAAGTTATGAATTTACAAAGTTATAGTGAATGTCCCGTCATGGGAATCCTCGAGTCGGCAACGCCGACCAATTATTAGTCGTCTACGTTCAAATCTGTGACGTATTTGTGGACAGCTCTCCATTCATTCTGTACACAAAATTTAACAATTTCTTCTTTTTTCAGAAAAGTGGACAAAATTTTCCCTTTTCTCGTCAGTATTATAGGTGTTGGATAATTCTTCAAGTATTGTTGGAAGAATAATGTTGAATAGTTATGGTATATTCAATCAAATTCCATAATTATAAAAAATCATGTACAAAATAAATGGAGAGTTGTCCGCATATCGTCATAGATTTGTTAAGCGTTGCCAATTCAAGGATCCCCATGACATGGGATAATTGAAACTTTGAAAATTCGTAACTTTTGAACGGACTGTCCAATTAAGCTCAAATTTTCACAGTTTGATCATCATATTTTTCTTCATCGACTGATAGCAAATTAATTCCAGGGTTTAATTCCACTTTAATGTATAAAGATTTTTCATGAAATAATAAAGGTATCATGAGTTGTGATGATAACCATCCCGTGCACACATCAAACTTATTTGTCTGCTAGAATGAAATATGATCTTAGAATTATTGATCTGCAGTCACACAATAATTTGATAACAATTTCTAAATTGAAAATCTTACCCTGAAAGAGCAAATTGGCCAGGCACAGTTCTCAGGACAGCCTTTCCTCAGAAGTTGGCACAGAATGGAGTATCCTCAAGCAAGTGCAGCAACGGAACCCCTTGAACAGCCCATCAAGGTTGGGCACCACCAGCTGATACAACCAGCTAGACTTGCATTCAGCTGTACGTTCACCTTACTGCCAGTCTATGAGAAGCACCTGAGTTGGTGGAGCATAGATGGAACTCTTTTAGTGCTCACTAGACCATCTTTGATTCTGGGTTTAGCCTGAGAAGAGTCGGTAGTCGAGTTTAGTACAGCATCGCTTCATCACTCTGCATGAACAATAACAAAGCACAGAAAATCAGCAATAGAGAACCTAGTCAATCATGTAAAGTTAAAAAGAAACAAACAAATACAACAACTACAAAATCGCAGTTTGAAAGCTGATGTCTACCTTCGTCATATGTATTCACAGTATGGTTCTTCAATCCATTTAACCATTCACACAGACACATCAAAAAATGATTTTGGCATTTTCAAACAATTTGACCCAAGTCTAGACAGTATTGCTGATCCACAAACAATGGGTATCTCACAAACCAGGTCATATGAGAGGCTTTATATATATGATGTATTCTCTGCACCAGTTTTCTTTTTTTTTCTTTGCTAAGGTGTACTGATGCAGAAGATGTACCCAAGCAGACAAGCTTCTGAGCCCACCTATAATGGTGATGATCCTTTTTTGTAATGGTGCAGTCTGAATAATTTTTATATAATTAATTCACACCCAAATGTGACTGAAAGTGCCATTAATGGAAATTTTAAGATGGGTTTGACATAGTAAGCACCACAGGGAACGTGCATATCATGCTACTAAGGTGCAACACAGCTATACTAGTAAAAAGTGATAATTCAATTCAATTAAATTCAATTCAAATTTATTCCATATTCAAATAGATAAAAACACACATAAAAGTATTTACAACAAAAACATTAAAAACATAATATTATACATAACAAATATAAACATCAGAGTCATTTTTATTTTTGCGTTTGCATGATATAAGAAAGAGAAAGAAAGTTTAGGGTGAATATGGCAGGGGAAAAACCAAAAGCCAAAAGAGGCTTATCTAAGGTTTCCCCCTAAGGATCATAGAAGTAAGAGGAGAAGAGGGAGAAAAATAACACGTCCTCATACAGCTCCTGATATTGATGTGCTGATGTATCATTAGATCTTGATTATTCAATTTGCGCAGAGCAAACTTGTCACAAATTCACTGCAAAATCAGAAGAAAATTGCATGAATATGGCATGAATATGATATGAAAAGTATGGAAATAAAACAATGAGGAAATGAGAGATAAAATGTGTATCCTTTGCAACTGTTATTGTTGAAGCATGAAAATCAAATGCACTGTTTTCTCATTCATTATCCTGCATGTTTGCGACTCCTTTTGCCTTTGGACATGTAAAAACGATAACACTCTTGCTTTGCAGGGGCATAGGTTATCACTTGTGCAATAAGAAAACTCATGAAAGCTGCGTCTGCACTATAGCGAGTTTTTGAATTAGCTCGCTAGCTCTGATCCGGGTAAATAGCCCGATCAGAACTAGCTCGAGCTAATTTGCAGTGCAGACGCAAACAGTGAGCTAATTCACTGAAATATCTCAAGCTTAACAAGCCCAAGATATCTTGGGCTAGTTTCCAAAATAGTGAGCTAATTCGGGAAATAGCTCACTAACAAGCTCGTATTCTGCTAATTCTGCGACTCTGGCTAATTTATTCATGACGTTGTGTGGGCGCAGCGGAGCATGGCAGCCAGGCCCATTGACGAACACTTCGTGCGAGTTTCTTTGCACAACAACCACATGCTTAGGTTCCGAGACTGCGCATGCTCGAGAACTAGACCAAGCTCGGAGCGGGCTAATGCAGCTCGCGCTCGCGCTAAATCGCGGAAAAAGACTGTTGTCCTTCAAGCTCGAGATTCCAAACTCGCTATAGTGCAGACCAAGATTGTCAATCTCGAGATTTATTGCAAAGATGGCTGATCGGGCTAAAATCTCGAAATCAGGGAAACTTGGGCTAGTGCAGCGCTGGCTGAAAACACACAAAAACATTCACCAACAGTGCACTAACTTTATATCAATATGACCATTGACAAATTGTAATAAATTGTAAATAATTCTGAAATAGCTTATAGAAACTGTGATAGTTAAAGCTTAGTACACTGTTCGTTTAATAACAGTGTTTACTCAATCCACATTCTCTCTGGTGAAAAAATGGGCCCATTTGTATGTCAGCAGTTCATGCTTGAGCATTTCTCCTTTTTATTCAACACATACTTACAGGTCTGCTTGGTAAAAAAAAAAGGGAAAACTTTGTGCATTTTGTAGTTTTATACATTAGATATTGAGAATAATGCTTCACGGTACAACGAGTTATCTTTCTTGGAAATATTTTCAGGACCACTCACATTTCCAAGAAAGATAACTCGTTGTACCGTGAAGCATTATTCTCATCATTCTTCCATGAGTGAAACCTTCAAACAATACATTAGATATCATGATCTACATACAGTGTACATGCATACATACTCTTTTTTGGGGGGAGGGGGGGGGGAGATAATATAAATGTCAAAAGAAAGAATGAAAACTTGTTTCATCCAAAATGGTCCAGTCTCGCATAATTAAGTGTAGCAGAATTTCCATGACACTTTTTTTTTAGTTTAGCTATCCTCTTTTATATTCCTATGTTTCAGGATTCCTAGATAAATGTTGAATTGGCTATAAACATATATGACCAATTATGAATATTGAAGCTTAAAAACTAGGCTACTGCATATGGATGTGCATATAATGTATATGGTCACCAAGCAAAACCAATACTAGTATTCAAAATATAGCCATCATATATACAGCTTTCGGCTAACTGATTCAACTGATTAACTAGCCCAAAAACCTAACAAACATTATGCAACCGAAAGGGTGGTTTTCAAAAGCTTATTTCATCAATCTGAGCAATGGTTAATCCTGCTCCAACTATAATTTCTAAACATATCAAAGCAGAATCCTTGAATGTGTATCTAAGTCAGCAGTCTCTAGCCATGTCTACACTTCTCTTAAAACTTGAAGTTTCACTAAGTGAAACAATTAAAATTAATACCCTTAACCACAACAAAACTTTGATGGGGTTCATACAAGCACGTAGTTAGCGAAATTTGAAGCTAGTGGAAAAAAGAGGTGACTCTCCCTTGTGACCCAGTGATAACTTGCACACATGGTCACTTGCTTCATAACTTTTAAATTGATCATCCGATTTTGCTCAAATTTTCAGTTTGATCATTGTATTTTTCTCCATCCACTGACTATGCACTAATGCTTGGGGTTAATTTCCCTTTAAGGTTTGGTTATAATAGTTTTCCAATTCTTTGAGAGTCTACACTAAGCAAAAATTGAAGTTTAAATCCCAGGGGGACTGTCGCAGTTTTTGAAATCTTAAGGTTTTGGCTTTAAGTGTGAACCCTAACACTCTAATATTTGAAGAATTTGCCTACCCTCCAGTGTGTACTGTGTCGCTAATCCTGGTAGAGATGCACTGGCCCTTTTCAAATCAACAATAACCTTGCTCAAACTCCACTACAATTAGATATTGCAGTAGGTAAAAAAATGGGAATTGAGTTCTAGTCCTGGGCACAGGGTCTTTTGGGTGGGACACTGTACAATAAAATGTCAGTCAAAGAGGTACATGTATCATCTTCCTGATGCAAACAATATCTACAGAAATCACTTGATGTAGTACAGTTTTTTGTTTGTATTAGATTGCAGAACATCATCAGTTGTAAAATGATTTGGCACACAATTACAAATAATACAACTGCTCATACTATAATCCTAGAAACTTGTAGCATGTCCAGATTCAGAGATGATATTTTTATAGGGTATCTGAGGTAAAAAAAACATAATCTATATATCCCACAAGTACATGAAATGAACCCAAAATAATTTTATCCAACATGATAAGAAGTTTATGTAGATAAAAAAAAACGTCTCGTTCACGATCAACGCCCAGAGCCTAAATTCTGAGTGAGGCTCTCAATGCATGGTTTCTTGAATGTGTGCATGTTCATTGTGTGTACATCCCTATATATCAGTCAGTCCGTCATGATCGACAAGAATTCCAGTTGCAAGCAAAACCGTCCGCAGCCATTTTTATTGCGAAGATTGCCGAACAGAAAAATCAACAAATTATTTTACCTGGAGTAGCGAGTGAGCAAGCTTTATTTCACTAGCTCACAGCTCAGCAGTCACAAACGTATGCGTTCTGCATGTTTTTAGAAAAAAAAATGAAGCCAAAGAGGAGACGAATCAAAGTTACAAGCAACAACAACAAGGAGCGAAAAGTCGTATGAACAATGAAGTGTTCCGAGTTTCTGAGCTTAGCAAGGTGTGTAAGCAAGGAAATTTTAAAATATCGTTGTTGCCAATACGCAACACGCCGTCCATGCGCGCCCGCCACCGGATGTCATGTTGATCATGACGGACTGACTTTAAAGGTGTACAAGCTATTCTTCGTACAAGTCGTCTTTTGATTTATCATGAGTTACGTTTAATTTTGAAAACATAACATTTTAGAAAACTAAACACCCTTTTAATATCGTGGCATATTTAAGGGAATTGGTTTTGTGAATACTATCCACTACAGTGTAGCAAATTATAAGTTTCTATTTCAGATATTCCTTGAATAAATTTGCATTCCATCAATGAAATTCATCCTTTGTAAATATTCCCCCCCCCCCAAAAAAAAAAAAAAATCAAATACTGATCATAGTGAGACACTCAAAGAATAAAGATATAAAAACATACAGAATCATATTGAGATGGAAAGACACTTTCAAATTTATCTTAAATTTACATGTAGATAACAGCAGACCAATCTTAATTATCTATCAGGTCATTGAAAGAACATCTGTTACTCCTCTTAAGGAGAAAACGCTTTCATAATACGAAAACTTCAATCCCATTGACTTGTTTTGCTGTTTGCTGTCAAGCTCCGGCCGATATGAGTCATGCAACCTGTCTGCGAAATGAGTATTCAACTTCCTCCTCAAACTACTCTCTCACTCTCTCTATACATGTAGTTGCTGCTTCACTTGCCAAAAAGGGTATTAAGAGATGATCTTGTTTTTGTTTTTCAAGTTTGAAGTACAAGTCTAAAAATTATACGTTGTAACACCCCCCCCCCCCTCCCACCCATGTAAAAAAATATGTAGAATTACCCCCTCCTCGCCTATTGAGCCAGGGGGTAATAGAAAATAAATTGCCCCCTACCCTCCACTTGAGCATGGGGAGGGGGGTAAATTTATCATGCAATCACCCCAGTACACAGAGAAAAAGGGTCTTGCATCCATAGTACATTGGGAATTTTACTGAAGAATGAGAATAAGATACAATAATATGCCAACTTGAATGCAGGTCCTGATAATTTTTAAGCTACCTCAGGGTCATGTTCAAGATGAAGATCTCACAAATCCCATTCTTGCTCTGAAATGGTTCACTTCACATTTAGGATACAGCTTATTTCTCACACTCTGATCATGTATTTCAGCATATCACACTACAGCAAAAAAATAATAAATAAAAAAAACCCTCAAATATATATATACTCACCATGTGACATTATAACATGGCCTGCATGAGGACACAATAATAAAAACAGGTTATTCTCCTTCTACAGGTGCCTCTCAAGTGCTTTGTTATGCAGCTCGAGCTAGATAATAGCAATGTTGTCGTTCAGCAACACAATGGCAGCATCATCAACCGTGGAAAGGTTGAATCTATTATGCACAATCAACTACAAGTGCAGGGGGCCCTGCAGCTGAATAGTCGTTAATGCAGACCTCAATAGGGATTATACAAGTAACTGTGTACAGTGTGTGCTCTTGTATGGAAATGACCGATGCCAGATAAACAACGCTGAGTTCACACAATAAGACCTACATTTACTTTGCAGAAGTAAAGATCTATTGAAGTAGAGTACTTCATTATCAGTATATATTTGCACAAAGTGGCTACTTTGAAGCAAGTTAGAACAGGGAGATAAGATCAACCAATCTACTGTACGCTCAACATTCTCGCACCTAATATTCCTTGTGCTTGAACACGCATCTTGACCCCCTTCTCACGTTAACACAAGTTGGGTTTCTACATGTAATAGATGCAAATTTTATGCATTCTCTATATACAAATTTGTTACTAAAACAAGAAAAACTGACCCAAGGTTTGCAAGACATGTATGCAAACCAGATTCCCAGTATAGCTGACTGATTGTTACTTTAATACTTGTGGAATTTAATTTGCAAGAAACATAAATTTGAATCTATCTAATAAACTGCCCTGTTGAAACATTGGACATTTCTATTGCATTTAGGACCCCTTACTTACAATGGGAATCAAAGACATTTGGGCCTCTGACCATTGCATCTCCGCATTCCATCATTAGATGCATATTCTTGACAGAATCAGGGGTTTTAGTGGAATTGATAGAGAAGTAGTCCAGACTCTGGCCGTTTTTTATCTTTCCCCTCTCCCTCTCTTGCACTCCTCCTATTCATGCATTCAACCCCACGGACGGCACGATCCCCTCAGATTCACTTCCCCGCTAAATGAGCGGCTGTCACCGTCTTGACGATTGGGGGCATTTCACTGGTGATCAGATATATCACGGAAACAGTCCAGGCAGTGGACTAATAGAGAAGGGAAAGAGTGATACAGTACATGTAGGAATTGAGAGATGGAGTACATCTAGAAGTGGGGCAGGGGGGGGGGTGAGGGGGAGTAAGTAAGTGATTGAAGGGGAGTATTAGTTACGGAAGTGAGGAAGGGGGAGGGAAAGTGAGGGTGAAAGAGGGGGAGTGAGGGTGAAAGAGGGGGAGAGAGGGAGGAAGGGAAGGGGAGTGCTATAG
>BQKZ01004162.1:0-12237 GCA_036244855.1 Temnopleurus reevesii
TTCAATACCCGACATTATAGATAAAGACAGAAATATTGAAGTACTGAAAAGGGTGGAATTTTGCTCGACTTGGACAGCCGACGTAAAGAAAAATGACAAAATCAAACCCATTTTCACTACTCTCATTTCGCATGGAGGAAATGAAAAATTCCATTTTAATGTCGGAAATTGAAATGGACATTCGATTTTGGTTTTAAGAATGGAATTTCGATCGATATTGGTCATTTCAATATCTAAATTGAAAGAGAATATTACATTAACGAGTAGTACCTTAATGCATTTGTAGAATTTGTAGAATTTTATTGACTCTTTGACCCCCTCTCGGGGTATGAGAGTACAAACATCCAAATATAAAATATTAATACAAGATGTAAAATATATACAAGAAAATGACATAGTAAACAGGACAACAATAGAAAAGAATTCATACAAGTAGAATGTAACACACTGAATACATAAACAACTGTCAAAAAAGCAGATATAAAACTATATAAATATCTAGAAACAACTAATGTGAATCATAAACTGCATTATCTCTCCTGTGTGCTGGTGTACGTGTCTCAAATAGGTTTATATCTAATGCCCCGGTCACTAAGGATCACGGAGCCAACAAGATTTAACAAGACTCTATGTTCAGGGGCAGTTAACTGTGAACTTGACCCATGGACTACTAAATTCTGTAATTCCCGTAGAGTTTGTGCAAGGACAACCCAGTTCCAGCAGGCAATGTACAGATTAAGGCCCCGATCACATAGAAGCCCGGCAGTAACACGACTCAACACGACTCTTTGTTTAGTTCATAGTTAGCTGCCTGCAAACAAAAAGTCATGTTGAATCGTGTCTATCTGTGAAGTGAATAAAGAGTCGTGCTGAATCGGGTTGCTTCCGAAGCCCGATATGACTGGGACTTAACAAAGAGTCGTGATGAATCGTGTTGATTCCGGTCTTCTATGTGACTGGGGCTTTAGAGCTCTTAGGTGTTTCATGGCCTCTCGGTTCGTGCGCTATGTCTTCTCTCTCTCTCTCTCTCTCTCTCTCTCCCTCTCGATAAATGCAATTTTCTCTCCCAACAACTCTCAAAATAAAAGATGCCACAATAATTCCATCGTGCAACGTCCGTGCCTCATGCGAGATAATGGCTGCTACATTGCATTCGTTTTCTGGGGCGTGTGATTACTATTCAGTGGGATTAAATAGGAATTATACTGTCACTCAAAGTGTATTATATCAAGATTCATAACCTCGGTGTTTGACACATATCCGTGATACCACAATTAAAGAGTATTTCATCTCTTTCCACTAATTTCCCTTCTCCCTTCCTTTTTAGCTGTAATCCTGACACATTCTTTTTTTAAACTGTATATTTTGCCTATTTCCTGGAGGGGATTGGCAGTGCTTGCATGCTTTTTAAAATGAAGCATTAAAAAATCTAGGTATTCATCCGCTGTCATAATAGTTCCGACGAGGTGTAGATCAGGTTATTCTCTAAACTCGAGCGGTTAAAACGAATCTATTTCGATTGTAATATTAAAGGAGCAGTGTCATGTTTAGATGCAAAGTCTTTAAATCAGCCTAAGTTTAATGATTTGAATTCGTGAAACCCGCTTCTGTTTCTATATACTGTATTATATTATTCAAAAAGTGGAAAGTTTATTTTCAGGTTGCAGCAGTCTTTAAGTTTAATAGTTTGGATTCGTGAAACCCGCTTCTGTTCCTATTTTTATTCTTCAAAAGAGGAAAGTTCATTTCCAGGTTGCAGCAGTCTTGACACTGCAATATCCAATCATAATTTGAGCGCCGAACAGAAAAAAAAGATGAAAATGGTTGCAGAACTAAATAACGTGACTGATTCTGTTCAGTTTGATCGTCTGGATCAAACGCAAAAAGCTTTAAATATCCTGAACATTATATTCTGTCTTGTGATTAATCTAACGGTCTTGTTCATAATCCGACGGCAACGAGAACTGCAGGATTACATGAATATTCTTTATCAAGCCCTTATGATATCCGATATGCTATTGGGAATCTGTTGGAGCGCTTGGACATTGCTATGGTACGACGCAAAAGAAAATTCGGATCTTTGTTTTGTTATCAGCATGACGTTTGCTTTCGCGTACAATTATTCGCTAATGTGCAAAATATCCTACCTTTGTGGGATCAGTTTTAATTTGTATCTCCTCGTCACGTTGCCACTACGATATTACACGATTGTAACACGTTCGCGCTTTTACATCGTACTTGGAGGCGTGCTGACGTCAAACTTCATCGTCTGTGCGATGTAATTGCCTATTCCTCAGTCACCGTTAATAATAATCCTCACTGAACGTTGTGTTGAACAAAATGCACAGGTGAACTCTCATTGGTCGTCGATTGCACACACGTTCCTTCAAGTATTTCCTGTATGCGTAACAATGGCGTTCATAACGATTGTGTATGCGCGTTTACTATTCATTGCGCGTAAGCTGAGAATGGTTGACGCCATTTCCGAAAGCTCGCAAGGAATGAACGCAATTCAGACGGATACCGAATGTAGTGGAAATGCTCAGCCACCGGTGACTAACTTTGGGAATGATCACGGTATGAACCGTAATCATCGGCAAAGGAAGGGTTTTCAAGGATTTGTCACCATTTTACTTTTAACCGGCTCGTTCTATGTTGTTTGGACTCCATACGTTCTCTCTTTTGTCATCAAAATGAACTCGACGTTTGTTAGCCTCATTCACATTTCATCGGGAATTAATACTTGGGTTCAGCCCATTATCTACATTCTCACCAATAAAGAAGCAAGAACATTGTGCTTTAAAGCTCTTCACCAGTTTCTACGGAGAGTCTTTATAAAGAACAACAGAGTGTGATTTGATAATACATCGACTCAAATATCAATGGGCTAAATCCATCTGGCAGGGTGAAGAAATCAATGCGATACAAACTGAATTTGAGTATCTAACAGTTTTCAATGTTAATAGTATTCGATTTTAGTAGCCTATAGTACATTATAGTAGCCTATAGGGATACTGCTTGTACATTTGTATATTTGTATATATTGTTATATTTGTTGTTTGCAAACAGGGCCTCATGGAAGACCACCAATTAAAGTGGTGAAATGAGCCACCCTGAATAAATATCAGAAATAAATGAATAAATAAAAAATCATTTGAAAGTTTCATGTATAAAAAAAAATAAATTTGTTAATGATTCTCGCATGAATTCTGGCATATTTTGAGAATATATTGGATATCGCAACCAAATGCCAATCAGCCGTCACTCATATGGACCGCCAACGGTGATGATGCGCCATGCTAACTGCTTCGAGGTTAGTAGGCGAACGGCGCTTCGTTTCCTATGCGGATGATTTTAATTTCCATTGATTTTGCGTGTGAGGCGATGTTATGCCAAAAAAAAGTTTAAAAAAGAAACAACAAGAAGCAGAGCAAAAAAAAATAAAAAAATAAATAAAAAAAGAAAGAAAGAGAGAAACGGCGAATAGCGTCATTTAGATTCGTGGTAGATAGGCTTTGTCTAGGTCAATTTTTATTCATGTCAATTTTTATTCATGTAAACTATGTAAGTACTAATTTGTTATTATTTAAAAAGTTTTACTGCAACTTACAAAGTAATTAAACTGTTTGGAGGGCCACCTGTGCAGAGCTGATTCAGATCTTTAAAACATACACACAATATTCGAGTAAGCTTATAATTCTAAGCCTATTTCCTTCAAGGGCAATACATAAAATTATGATTTTCTTTTTAACACATGGCAATTCTTCGAAGGCATGCCAATGAGACTATACGAGGCGCGTCTGTGCCCAGGTTAATCACTCGACAACGGCGTTAATTGGTTTATTTTGATTAATTATAAATACAAATATTTATGAGTTTTGTTATAAAATAAACATGAAAAAAAAATAGAATTTTGAAATCTCCATGTCATTTGCTTCGGATAGAACGAAAATAGATGCACGTATCCATACTGACACATACAATCATACAAAAATTGCAATTTGTAATTAAATTAGATAAGTGAATGTCATAGAGGTATATCCGTAGGCTATGGTAAATGCATGTCAAAGGGTTATTGATGACGTTACGAGTAAGCTGATCCCGTGGGAAAGCTCAGACTGAGATGACACACTGTACGAGCTGGCGAAATTTGAGATTCTTCATCAATTAATCTGCATTCGATTTGCATGCAGTTCTTGGTAGAATGGCATGGAATAGTCTACGCATTTGATGACGTCACGTGTAAGCTGATTTCGTGGTAACGGGTCAGACTCCGATTGCACCACGAACTGCTTGCTGGCGAAAGCTCTTGAGTAGAACTCCGTCATCGTCTTGAATAGATCGTCGCCTGCCGTCACGAAGTTCGGTGGGAAGTCGCCGCGACTAGAGGACCATTCCAGAAGGTTATCGCTGTATGGGAACCCGACGGCATCGCATAAACCTTTCAAGGTCCTCTTCGGATCGGAGACGAGATCGAAAGCATCGATGATGACAGGGTTGGGATCTATATTCTCCTGGACGTATTTCCAGAGCCGGTGCTGCTGCTCGTACCAGGTCATCGGGGCGAACCCCGCCGGATCGTCCCGGACAATGTCATACCCTTCGCCGTAGTCGGTAAGATTGTAAAACTTTGCATCCGCAATGCTTTTCCTGAAGGAAGCGTAGACTCTTGTAGGTTCCCGTGTGAGGAACGCATGCTTCAAACCACCGGGAATGTATTCAGAAACATCACCAAACCTGGGGGCCATTTCTTTGATGAAAACGTATTTGCTCTTTGAGGATTCGATGTCATCTTTGATATGCTGATACCTGAGAAATAAAAAGTATAAATCATGTAATAATCAAATATACCAGGCACCGAGAGGTTCTAGTTGAAATTATGGATTATGAGGTGACTGGCATAGGTGACTGGCATAGCACTATTTTCTGAGGGGCGCAGTCCCGAAGAAAATAGTCACTATGCCAGTCACCGAAGAATCCATAATTTTAAATAGTACTTCGAAAATGTGCATGTACATGTATATTTGATTTATATCCTACACATGTAAACCAAAAAAAAAAAAAAAGCTGTTGATGAAATAAATTCCTCCAAATCATCATCATTTTGCGAGATTAAATCTGGGTTCATCGACGTTGATTTCTCCACTAGGCGCAGCCATTCTTGTTAATTATGTTTCGACGACCTTTGATCTCGATATCGCGGTATCGATAGCTGAATATCCAGCTATCGTAAAAGATGACGTCAGAATATTGACACATCCGAAAATATTTCGAGTTATGGCACAAATGACGTCACACAATATCCAAGTTCTTTCATGGTGAAAATATTTTTAATCACATGACTGCTTCTTGACCAATCACAATGGATACAATGATACAAGGATATAATGATATCTATTAGATGATAGACATTGCCTTATGACGACTACTACTCAGGCTCGTAAAAATTCGAACCAGACTCGTCAAGAGAACAACTTGCCTACCTGAATTGCTATGGAATATTCGATATGAATCGTCTCAGTCACAACCACAGTCGACTGGAAGTGCACTCGATATGTTCTTTTTGCGTAGCTGCTATAACTTATCTGGCGTGTTGACGTGTTGACATTGGTTGACCTTTACTTTCGGTCGACTGTGACTGTGACGAATGAAATCGTAACATCTCGGGGATATGACGTAAATAGTTCTTGGGGAATCCCCCACAGGGAAAGTTCTCATCTAGGACAGGACTCCTTGAGTTGTTTGAGCCCTGATACGGATAAAGGCAAAATGATTGTTCTAAATTAATTATATTCGAAGCATATCCATGCATCCCTGGGATGTAACACATGTATGTTCATTACAAGTCCGGCAAAGCTTTTATCACATGGGAATGGCTATTATGTTTGTTATATAGGATTAATCAAAAGATGATATTTTTGTTTTCGTCCGTTCGCGGATATCGCGAATAATTACTTCGGCCCTAAAGTGACAATAAAGAGAACATCAAACTGGATAAAGCATAAAATGAAGAAAAATAAGTTTTAAATCATGAAAAAATACGGGAGTTATTACGAAAAAATTAATGCTCGTCGTATGTCCCCTTTGTGCCTCCGTAAAATATCAAAATGACAATAAATGTTTTCTCCCAAGGGTGTCCATGTAGTACCCGGTAAACTATCATATTCAACAACAACAAGCGTTATCAGGGTTTGTCACGCTCGTACTGAGATTCTTCTTTACTAACGGGTGTGTTGAGTCATATACATTATGAAAACGAATCAAGCTACTATGGGCAATTTCTTTCCAAACAGACACTTATTGTTCTAGTACTACGATTTTCAGGAAGTTTGTTAAAATTATTTACATCCAAAAAAATTGTCTTGTGGGACTATGATGGAAACTTCTTAATGAGTTTAACAAAATAAGCAACATCATTCAAGCCCCCACAATAGCTTCACGAACAAGAAAGCAAGTAGACTCTATGTTTATTCACTAAACATGTGAGAATCCTGTTCAATATTTCTCTGCAGATAAAAGGGAAACAAATTTCTTCTGTGTGGATCGAGCTATCATAAATATTTGAATGGCGGCTGTTTATTTTGTTCAAATCATTTCTCCCTCCAGCTCGCGGTGTTTTAAAATGAAATAAACACGCATGAATACAAATCAATTAATTTGCTTACGACATTCTCCTCGGAATCACACCCGAACCGGTCTCCTTTTTCCACACTTTCGCCGCCTCTTCGTAGTCTTCTTCATTCCCCTCGAATCGTGCGTCGAGAACACGACCTGTCGACGACTTGAAAAGATTGACTACAGAGGATGCGTAGCTGTAGGGTTCCAAATAAACTTCGATCTGGTCAATGGCGCTCAGGCATTTGGTAAGAACAGTGGATCGCGACCTCGGTACGCCCCACAAGATGACCTTGACTTGACTATCCGCCATTTTGCTCCGTTCAAGAGGATATAAAATAATGTGTTGCAACGAATGAATTAGTGTGCAAAAAGTCTAAAAAGGCGGTATTGCAGTGAGCAATGAATGTTGTTCAATTCCGTATCTGTTCCTCGGGAAAATTGCTCGATAGAATCATTAAACCATACAAATAAAGAACGATTCCTTTTCTATACGTTCATTGAACCAAGAATTAAAGATAATCGTTTGTAAAAGCCCCTTTCACAATTGTCTTACGACCAGCTTGCGACTGGTAGCAAAATTATTTTGAGCGACCGATCAGTTCGTTCGCAGCTCTTGCAAACAGTTCCATGCGATGATCGTGGATTGTATCATCTGAACATAGCCAGACAACTTCGTGAGAAAATATCGAGGATCGTGCGACCGATCGGGTAATTGTACGACCGTTGCACAACATTGCATTACTTGTTACAAAAGTTCACATTGCCCGACGTTCGAAATAAATTAGTTACAGGTCATTCAACGGCCATAAGAGCACCAGTGACATGTCGGGACCTGAGTCGTATGGCTATATCCCGATAGTATTGCACGACCATGCTCATGTCGTCGCGACGGCTGCACGACTGCATGGCTGCTGCTGCATCTCTTCAGAGAAACTTGCGAACTGATGCTATGACTGCGATTGAAGCCTTTTGCAACCGTTGAACGACCAAAATGGTAGCAAGTAGCTGTGCGGCAATTGTGAAAGGGGCTTCAGCACTCACCGTACATTTATCAGTATAATGGTAGCGCATATACAAATAGAACATAATAATTCGGACTTTGGATGTTCAAGTTCAAGTTTAAGACAAGTTTATTTACATCTTATCCAACATGACATAAATACAGACGATAAAATCATACAGTGAACACAAGGGTTTACGAGGACTTGCTCCATTTTTGTTGTTCTTTTTTTAATGGTTGTTTTTAAAGTCATGGCGAACTCCTTGGACCCCATTTTCCTTCAGTTGAGGTCTGTGTTCTGATGGCACCCACCGCTGCGTATTCTCTTACACGGAACACAAAAGGACTGCGTAGCACTCAACCACAGAGTCCTTAAATAACCCTCTGATCATGCTTACCCCTCTGATCGCGGCTCTACACTTACCCCTCTGATCGCACCTTTAAACTGTGTAGAGGGGCGATCAGAGGGGTAAGCATGATCCTCAATTGGACTATAGTTCCTTTTTTATTGAGGTTGTCGACGGCCTGCTTTGATCCCCGTTACTGGTGCAGTCACAACAACAGACTGATCACATCCTACTCTCAAACTGCTTCAACCAAATTGTAATTATGACTGTCATATCCAGTTTCAACAGCTTGAAATCACATGCTAGAAGTTAACTTTTCTCCATCTCAATTACAGAAATTCAGTGATTAAACAAAGCCATAATAATTCATAGTTCAGAGTTAGAATTTAAAATAATTCAGTTTGGCAACAAGGTGAGATCAGCCTATAGGTGTGACTGCTCCATTAAAATTTAAGATAATTCAATTTGAATGAAAGCTATAACATGTACCCTACCCATGCCACAAATATTGCAACATAGCCAAGTTCCTTTCTTATATATTTATCTGTCAATATAGTTCTGTGTATTTTTCTTTGAATATAAAAAAAATCACAAATATGTATAGGTGAAATTAAAGTGTAATACATTTTTCGTAAATTATGTTGGGTAAAATGATTCTTGATTAAGTCATGCCCAAGGTTCGGAGGACCAAAGACGACAACGGCAGAAAGATTGCAGTGCCTCGACTTGCAAATTAGTCAACGGCTTCCCGGAATAGTGATCCTTTTATAATATAAATTGATATTATATTTCATGTCTCTTTGAACACTTCTGCTAACAAAAAGTACCAAACTTCTACCCGCCATATGTTGCAAATAGCAGGATACGTCACTCTCAGTTCCTTCGAGTCATGGATTTTTATCATTTTATGCTACATTGTGTACCAGACATTAGGTTTTGAAAATAAGCAATATAATTTCTCTAAGTTATTGTTTTTTATTACATAAACTAATCCTGTAATGATTTTATAACATTTTTCTTTCGATGGCCAATGCATAAAACGGATTCTATACGTGTGTCCTGAAGGAATTGAGAATGAGTCTATGCTGCAATACATATGGCATGAGAGGGTATATAACTTCCCCGAAGTACTTCCAGGGATTTGTGTTTCATGAAGGTGGTCGAATATATACGCACAACTCGGAGAACGACTGCTGATGACCGCTTATCAGCTGCAATTCAGTGCTAGGGACCGCACACCACTAATTATGTCAGGTGATCATTGTTGGTCAGATGACACTGTACCAAAGATATTCATGTAATTAAAAGAAATAATAATAATATCAATTAAATGGCATATATTCCAGCTATCTTTTTTTATATGAGCATTAAAAGCAACTATTGGTGGTTTGGATGAGTCCCATGAGATGGCAGGAATCGGTGCAAATGGGATTTTAGGGCAATTTTTACAGTCTTGTGCAAAACTCCATATCCCAACATGGTCCCAGCCAATTTATAGGTAGTTTCATTTTCAGACCCTTTTCTGAGAGAATGAGCTGAAAGACCACCCTTCATATTTCATGAAGATGAAGGAAATAAGATGATCTACTAACACTTCAAGTCTGAATGTTACTGTTCCTAGCACTTATTTTTGATGAATTTTTACTTTTTACTTTTTTACACATGAGTCAATGGGAATACAATTAGTGGTGTGCGCCCTAGGGGTTTAATGAAAGGGTCACCGGTGGTGGGTGCCTCTACAAATATCTTTTGTCAAACACCGTCCTGGGGCCTGTAACACAAAACAAGTTTGCAATCAACCGCAAACTTCAGTACATGATTTACCATATACTTGCGATTGATATCAACCGTACGATCGATTGGAAGTTTTATGTTGCGGGGCCCTTGTCTAGTTACTCGGGTAATTTAATGCATGAGAGATATCTGATGAAATAAGACTAATTAGGCGGCACTGATTACTGTACATTACATCGCTAGCTATCACTACGTATATGGCGAGCCATTTGTCCCATAAAGACCAAAAACACAGTTTATCGAAATAAAATCTTGGTTGTTTTTGATAGACAAGCTCATTCTTTAAAAATCAAAATTAGTCAATTTCATCGGTAAGAACTAGGTTTTCAACAATAAACCTAGTTTATTTTGATAAACAAGGGTGTCAAGGGCAGTAAACGTGATATTTTCGTCTTTATGCAATAACTGGCTTGCCATATACGTTCGAGATCTGAATGTAGGTTAAACACTGAGGGAACAAAAACTCTCTGATTTTTCTTCTGTTTAATTGTTTTGTTTTGAATTTGCCGAATAAATAATAATAATAATAATAATAATAATAACATGAGAGTAGCAATAAAAAAATCTTAACATCGAATGAAAATGATATTCATTAAAATTATAATCAGGCCTTGTTAAATGTAAGTAACAAAATAACTTTATTTCAATCAATGTTTCTTTGTATACGTTTCTTTGATGCCTGGCGTGGCGTTTATACAAAATCGTGTTTGATATTATTTACAACACATTTATGCAATTTCTATTACCATGATTACGGGGTTGCCAATGAGCACACAGAAAAAGAGACATACAGACACATGTATACGAAGACATACACTAGCATGTGTACACAAACACACACACACACACACATACACAAACATACAATTAATTTTTTATTAAGTCTACTTTATAGCCCAAGTGACATACATACGTATTTGGAAAGTTTAAAAAAAATGCATTGTATCTAATAGTAAGCTAATATATACATGTTCAAACAAATTAAATCACTAGTCAAGAACTGTTTGCCACAAATGTGACAATACTTTGTATTCACTTGTAGAAAATAAAAATATATTTCTTTTGTTTGATGCATAAGCCCATAGTGTCAAATACATTACAACATATACCCTGTCTCCCACTTTGCCTGTTAGTTACCGGCCGCGCTGAAAAAAAAAAAAACAGTTTGCACCTGAATGTGGGCATAATTTGTATATTTTGTTTTTTCCGTGAACAAATAAAGTTAAAAGTTACCCAACTATTAAGCAGCCAACAAAGAGGAATCGTAGAATAAGAAAATCATATTCTCTTGTCCTACTTGGGTTAAAAACCGTTACACAAATGATAAAGAATGCGGTTTAAACATCGAGTTTTCCTGATATCAGCACAAGAGGTTGCTATGGTAACGATCACGGAGGCACCGTGGTGTAGTGGTTCTGACTCTCGCCTTTCAACCAGAGGGTCGTAGGTTCGAATTCTACCCATGGCGTTAATTTCCTTAAGCAAGAAATTCATCCACATTGTCATGATTGTGCTGCACTTAACCCAGGTGAGGTGAATGGGTACCTGGTAGGAATTTATTCCTTGAAAAAGCTTATGCGCCTAATAGCTGCACTGCTAAAGCCAGGGTAATAATGCTGCAATTGTAGAACGCTAGGGAATTCTCATGAAAAGTTGATAAGCGCTATATAAAAGCCGTTCATTATTGTCATTATTTATTGAATAAATATATGCTTATAGGAAAACCCACATCTTAATAAAGCACTGTTTAGTCGGAACTATAACTGTAATATGAAGGTAAAGAAATCATAAATGTCTGTACAGAGCCTCTTTCTAGAATTTGTAAATTCCAATATTGCTTTTTAACCACTATTCTCGAATTGAAATAAAAACACGACAAATTATGCGTTGTTTCATTCTCACAATTCACATGTGCACAATTTCACATTTGATTGAATTATATAGATGCTTAGGAAAATCCTAAATTCTAAATCTCTGTACAGAGCCCTTTTTCAGAATTTGTAGATTCCAATATTTCTTTTGACCCACTATTCTCGAATTGAAATAAAAACACAACAATTTATGCGTTGTTTCATTTTAACATTATTGACAAGTGCATATTGCAAAAGACCTCTTTAGAGACGTAGATCATACTAAGTTAACTGAATTGTGAAGCTTTAAGTATACTAGAACTATGTAGTTGCTGAAAATTGTTATGATATAATAGTAACGCTTTTTTAAAAACAAAATTGAAATCAAACTTTTAGAGCAGTTAAAGAAGATTAGAAAACAGCTTAACAGTATTTACACAAATCTTCATATTTCAGTTGACCACAATTGAGCATACTTACCTGTGATGAATAGATGAATAATAAGCAAACACTGTAAACAAATATTGCTAAAAAAACGGCTAAAAACTGCTAAAAAAAAATCCATTTGTATTGTGTTTGTTTTCCTGCAATGGGTCCACATGATGTTAGGTGCGTAGCCGGAGGGGGG
>BQKZ01004163.1:2783-26767 GCA_036244855.1 Temnopleurus reevesii
CCCCCCCCCCCCCAAAAAAAAAAAAAATTCATCCAATGCACTCTTCAAAACATTAAAAAATAAAAACAGTATCTTGACATGAGTCCATAACTACACATTAGTGACTGCTGCTTTTCTAATATCTTTTGCCAGATGTACACCATTTTGTCAAATTAATATGCTAATTTAGGTGATATTACTTATTTGCAAATTTTAAAAGCTCGCCAAATGTTTGTCACTGATGATATATAGAATATTTCAATTTTACCAATTAATTAAAAATATTTTAATTCAGAAAGAAAGATAATTGATGAGTACCAAGTACATATAAAACTAGTATTTACCTAGTGATGTCAAGGTGAATATACATTTAAGGATAAATTTGGATTATTAGATAGGCACTGATATGTGAAAAATGTATGATATATTTTGTTATCCTACTTTTTTTCTCCTAAATTTTATTACAAAACGTGACTCTGTACACACAAAAAAAAGGATACTCATCATGGATTATATGATAAATAATTTTTCAATGTTAACTCTATCTTCTGCCAGACATTGATGTCTGCTGCTTTCGAAGCATCTTTTATCAAAAGTAAACCAATTTCTTTTAATTAGATTGTCTCATCAGGTATTATACAGTATGACTCCTTTGCAAACTTCAATGGCTTGTCAAATGTCAGTCATTAATAATTTACAGACCATTGCAGTTTTTACCAATTAATTAAGAAAACCTTGTGCTATAGAAAGAAAAAAAAAATGAACACAGTGATTAATTTTCATGGCAAGATGAAGATGAAAATGTATAGCCCCCAATGGATTCCATTGCACTGTGATGTGTGCTTATGTATAAACTAATTTGTACAAACATTTTCCACTAAATTTCATTGTAAGACATTACACCCTAAACAGAAATAGAAAGAAAGAAAACAAATTTCTCTTCATGGATTTTTTTGTGTTACCCCCTAAGTGATTTTATTGTCATTATTCCAAACTTTCCTGGCAGATTGCCTTGCTTCTTGTCAAGATCACACAAGTTTTAATCAAATGATATCAAGCAATTACCCCTATTTCGTTGGCAACCTATTTTCCATTGTTCCTGTGAACATTTTTCCCATATAATTTATGAATCAACCCACGCTGGTTCAAAGTATGCCGCGATCGTGCGCATGCAACAAGTTCGGCCTGCCGCCTCTTGGAAGCTGGAGCGAATCGTTCATTAATTTGATTAAGGTGAGCTCAGTGCTTGCCTGAGAGCATCCAATGAGTGCATCACTCCCTGATGATACCAAAACGTTCTCTAGCCTCACTCCAGGGAGTTTTGGAAATCAATCGGTTGGGGTGGTGATAGCCTTCTTTCAAGCCGTTGTCCAAAATTGATCCTGTCTGGTTTTTTGTTTACTCATTGAAATTGCTGACTATATAAAGGTTTCAATGAAGTATTTTGAAATAGATTTGTAAGAACCCCTTTAAAATAGACAAGGTTGTCTAAAGTGCAGAAGTGTGCAATGCATTTTCCTTAAAATATTACCAACACCGTCCCTCCCATTATTATCTCCATTGCTTTCACCATTATCATCATCATGCTCATCCTCATCATTCTCATCATCATCATCCTCATCATCATCATCATCATCATCATAACCATCATCATCATCATTATCATCATCATCATAACCATCATCATCATCATCATCATCATCATCATCATCATCATCATCATCATCATCATCATAACCATATCATCATCATCATAACCATCCTCATCATCATCATCATAACCATCATCATCATCATCATCATCATCATCATCATCATCATCGTCGTCATCATCATCTCCATTACCATCGTTGTAGTTATCACCATCATCATCATCACCATCACCATCATCATCATTATCATCATCATCATCATCATCATCATCATCATGATCATCACAACCATCATCACTGTCATTACCATCTTTAATATCATCTTCATTGTCATTATCATCATCATCATCATCAACATAATCATTATCATCATTATAATCATCATCACCACCATCATCATCATTATCACCATCATCATTATTAATTTGATTACGGTGCGCTCAGTGCTTGCCTGAGAGCATCCAATGAGTGCATCACTCCCTGATGATACCGAAAGTTCTCTAGTAGTCTCACTGCAGGGAGTTGTGGAAATCAATCGGTTGGGATGGTGATAGCCTGCTCTCAAGCCTTTGTCCAAAATTGATCTTGTCTGGTTTTTTGTTTACTCATTCAAATTGCTGACTATATAAATGTTTGAAATAGATTTGTAAGAACCCCTTTAAAATAGACAGGGTTGTGAAAAACACACATTTATGCAGCGTATTTTCCTTTTTGTATTATCTGCACTATCCCTCCAATCATTATCTTCATTTCCCTCACCATCATCTTCATTACCGTGTCCGTCATAATAATTGTTGTCTCAATCATAATGATGATGATGATGATGATCATCATCATCATCATCATCATCATCACCACCACCACCCTCCTCCTCCTCCATCATCACCACTGTTCTCCTCCTCCTCCTCCTTCTCCTCATCATCATCATTATTATCTTCTGTATCATCACCAATATATCTTGTCATAATTATTTTGGCTAAGCGAATTTAACCTCCCCCTTGTTTTCTCATCTCAGCTATTTCAGTCAGCTTGTCGATGGCTTGGAATATCTGCACAGCCAGCATGTGGTCCACAAAGACATCAAACCAAGCAATCTTCTTCTCACCACCGCCGGCATTCCCATTTTCCTTTGTATTATCATTAACATCATCATCTCCATCATTATCATCATCATCACCATCACCGTCACCATCATCATCATCATCATCATCACCACTCTTATCTCCATCACCACCATCATCATCATCATCATCATCAACACCATCATCACCACTCTTATCTCCATCATCATCATCATCATCATCACCACTCTTATCTCCATCACCACCATCATCATCATCATCATCATCATCATCATCATCAACACCATCATCAACACCATCCTCCTCCTCATCATCCTCATCATCATCATCATTATCATCATAATCATCACCATCGTTGTCGTTATCATCATCATCATCATCATCATCATCATCCTCCTCCTCGTTATCATTATTACCATCCTTGCCATCGTCTTCAATATCATCATCATCACCATCGCCATCATGCTCATCATCAACACTTTTATCTCCATCATGATCATCATCACCATCACTTAGCAGTTGTTGATTATTCAAGCAAAGAGAATGTAACCTCCCCCTTGTTTTATCATAATCTCAGCTATTTCAGTCAGCTTGTCGATGGCTTGGAATATCTGCACAGCCAGCATGTGGTCCACAAAGACATCAAACCAAGCAATCTTCTTCTCACCACCGCCGGCATTCTCATCCTTTGTATCATCCTTAACATCATCATCTCCATCATTATCATCTTCATCGCCATCTCCATCGTCTTCTCCTTCATCATCATCATCATCACCATCACCATCATCATCATCATTATCATCATCCTCATCATCATTTCATCCTCATCATCATCTCCATCCCCATCATCATTATCATCCTTCTCCTCGTCCTCCCCTGCCTCATCATTTATAGCAATGTATTAGTAACATTTTAAAAGAGAATATAATAACCCCTCATCTTTGCTTTTATCATCTCAGCTATTTCAGTCAGCTTGTCAATGGCTTGGAATATCTGCACAGCCAGCATGTGGTCCACAAAGACATCAAACCAAGCAATCTTCTTCTCACCACCGCCGGCATTCTCAAGATTTCGGACTTTGGCGTTGCGGAGGTGAGTTAAACCCTTACAATACGGGCTTCTTTTTTTTTTTTTTTAGATCCTGGGCCCAGTTTTAAAAAAAAAAGTTGTTTAGCTTTCTTCCTGATGCATCTCTTTAAAACATTCTTTTAAATATAGATGATCTATGTTTTATTGTCTATCTTTATATGTTCAGGAGAGAGGAAAGGTTCATGAGCAAGTACAAGATAGTGAAGACCATTTCCTACAATCTGTCCTTGTGTTTTGCTTTTTCAATTCAAATTTTTCAAAAAAGATAAACTGAAACATTTTATTTTTGGGAAAAAAATTCTGTCTCTATATCCAATGTTCCCTTAACTCACCACGAGATGGTCCCCTTATTATTGTGAAACTGTTTGTTTTCCCCCTTGTCAAACAAAAGACGAAGGTGCTAATGAAAGGTTCAAACTCAGAGAAAGATGGAGCAATCTCGAGTAAAGAATTTTTATAATAAAGCAGGAAATTTACCCGAACTCTGTTTATCGAAATTATTGATTATTTCGGCTATACCCTTGTTGAGAATTGTCGATAGATGTTACTCAAATGATTACTGGGGAAACAACGACTTTGAAAATAATCATAAAGCTGAAAAAAAATCATTAAAATCATACCTCATTCCTAAGCTTTCACATTTTCATGTTTTATAGAATGTATAATTCAGAAATTTAAATTTCTCGACCTCAGGCAGCCAAATGTACAAATACATTCGCTGATATCCGGCCAAATCCCTTATCCTGATATGGTTACAATTTGGTGTATAACAGATTTCTAATAAATGAAATATAAGATATGACCCTCAGGCTACGACAATGGATCCAATGTCTCATAAATCATAAATGATAATGAGGAATATCACATGAATTCCATGATGAATTCTATCGTGAATCATGATCTTTCTGTGAAATGGCCTCTAAAAAGTAACAAGTACGGAAGTAAATGGATAAATTTCACGCATTCCTTCAGGCATTAAAAAAATAACAAAAAATAAAGAAAATGAAAAAAAGAAAAAAAATAGAAAAAAAAAAAATAAAAAAGTAAAAAAAAAAATTTAAAAAAAAAAAAAAAAAAAAAAAAAACAAAAAAAAAAAAAACAAAAAAACCAAAATAAAAAAGAAAAAACCAAAAAAATAAAAAAAAATTTTTAGTGAGAAATGTCAGATTTTCAGCAATCTCCCTAATTCATACATTGATTTCCTCCATTAGATTGTGTGTTAAAGAGAAAGATATCCCTGATTTCATGGAAAAATCTCCCTGAAATATGAATTTTCAAGTTGGCAGCTCTGCATATACTTACTCTCTTGACAAGAATATTTGGCTGAGCTGCGAATTGACTCACATGTTAATTTCCATCATGCATAGTATTCCAGAATGGTTCGCACCTCTGGCAGTGCAGCATCATTCTGAGTATGCCTTATTTTGAGATTCTAGACCAATTGGTTGTCATGAATGTTGGCGGCTATTAACCTTTAGAATGGAGAAACCCCGAAGTCTGTATGTCAATGGTTCAACAGCTTCTAGCAGATCGTTTTGTGTACTGACGTCATGAATAAATTACCTTGAACCAACTACTTGAACTAGTGGAATAATGTCTCAATGTTAAAAATTTGGGGTAGTGCAGACATTTTAATACTAGTTTGGCTTGCCCAAAGAAAACATATAGATGAGTGAAGAATATCGTTATTTAATTTAGATCTTTTTTGCTGAATATGATGATATTGAACTCGAAAGATAATGATTAGTAATTACAATGACACATTGAATTTTTATTTCTATTTCTATTTGTTTATTCAAAACACGACTCCTCACATCAATGCTCACATCTAAATTTAGAATTGACAAGCAAATTTGCAAAATCCTTGATTAATATTGTTTTAATCTTCATGGTCCAAGTGTAAATCATAAATCATATTCTGAATAGGATATTGTTGGAATTACATTGTGATTGGTTCCAAAACAGGATGGGCTAATCAAGGTCGACTTTACTTTGTACTGAGCCAAAGGTGAATAACCTTGAAATGTAGGGAAAATGATAAAATCGGAGCAAACAAGCTGTTTTAGAGGATTACAGCTGAAAAGGAAATGTCTGATTGTGCTCTATAAATGAGAGGGGAAAAGACGACCAATATTTTGTAATCAAAAGTAACCATAAACTGGAAATATTTGCAGCAAATGGTGATGGTGTCAACTTGTGTTTTGCTTGTATGTAAATGAATGCGCGCATATTTTTACTGAGATTTTTTACCTGGTATTTCCATTAATTTTGTTTTCAGGACATGATCCAGAGGGGAATAAAATTAGAGATCTGTTTCTTTCTCTGTCACTTCCTTTGTCTCATGTTTTAGTCAAAGGTCTACCTCTATTTCCTCTGTTCTTTATTTTTTTCCTTCAGCTCGAACAATTTCATAGGCATACTCATTTTTCTTCCATTCTCGAGCGTTATGCACCCTTTTCAATATGTCATTTGTGAAATCCTCACATTCTCTCCGCCTTTCCCTCCAACCTCTCCTCCCTCCCTCCCTTCCTCCCTCCTTCCCTCCTTCCTCCCTCCTTCCTCCCTTCCTCCTTCCTCGTTCTCTCTCTCTCCCTCTCTCTTTCTTTTTCTCCTCCTTTCCCTCCCTCCTGCTCACTCTCTCCTTCCCACCCAAGTTCCCTTTCTCTCCTTTGCTACCTCCATTTGTATCTCTCTCTCTCTCTCTCTCTCTCTCTCTCTCTCTCTCTCTCTCTTCCTCCCTCAAGATCTCTCCCTCTCTCCCTCCTTCCCTCTCCCTCCCTCACAATCCCTCTCATCCCTTCCTCTCCCTAACCCTCCCTCCTTCCCTCCAACTCTCTTTCACTCCAATGTCTCTCCTTTCTCTGGCCGTCTCTCATTCTCTCTCCCCCTGGTTATTTTTGGACACAAATATATTTCTCTCTTTTTCATCTCTTTTATTTTCCCCTTCCTACACTTCTCAAATGATTTTTCAAAGCCAATTTGACATGTTTTTGTTGTCGGCAAACATATACTGTCTTGTAAGTTCTAGCGGATATTTGAGGATTGATTGTTTTTCGGTGTCTCTATGCCATCTTCCCCTGATCATGGACTTCTGAGGCATGGACTATAAATCATTTTTATTCCTTTGAGGTAGAGAATTGCCGGACTTATTTGGAAGAGAGAACAGATAATCCCGGATGGAGACCAATCGTTCCTCTTGCCTGTAGGCACCGATTTCAAATCCGTAGACAGATTCCCTATTTTAAAGAAATATAAATCGTTGATAGTCCATTGTTACTAAGTCCATGCCCTGATCCATCTCGCCATACATTCTTGTTTGGCTTGTACAGCTTGCCATCAACAGCATCATTCTCTTCAAATGTTTGACATTTTGAGAAATTATGATTGGTAACCTCAACCATCATGATGAAAAATCCTTAAAATTTAGATGATGAAAAATTGAAGAAAGATACAGAGGAAAGGACACTTTCTCCCATGCATTGTAGACTCTGATTTGTGAAGATGTGCAATCTCTGCTGAGCTTTTGCAATTTCTATGGTTGTTATTGTTTATATTATTTTTTTTTTGCTTGAAAAATGTTTTTGATAAAGATATGTCTGGGGTAGTATCACTTGGAAATATAAACATTCCTGATTTTTACTCATTTGAATGCAATATTACAACAACAAAAAAACTATGAATTTACATTCAGGTGTACTGCATTCTTTTATGTTTGAAGACAATGCGAAATCAATATAAAGAAAAATTGTTTCCTATTGACATTCTGAAGATGCAATACACATGAGTTGAATGTATATTTACTCTGTACTTTGAGAAAGGCTCTTTATTTTTACAGTACACCATTAATCTTCTATATGCTAACAATCCAGGGCCTTCTTGTGGCGCCTTTTATGGATGCAAACGTCAGTTTATGAATAGAGTTTTTGATGAATATCATTTGTCTCGGTAAAATGACCGATATGGGGCTGTTTGTATTGTATGCAATTTTTTTATGATGAAGATGGATGACAAAAGTGTGCTGCTATTAGGAGTATATTGAAAATTTTGCCTTTTTACTTGTTTACAAGATGAAAATATGAGAAACAGTATTCTATCATTTATCATTTATATTTTATACATTAACATACAAAATTTTGACATTTAGCTTTTTTTTCTGCCTTGTTCCCTTCGAAATTTGGAGGAAAAATGCTTTGAACATTCATAAATCTTATATTTTCACACGTTGGTGGATTGAATATTACGGATCATTACAGTCCGTGATATGTGAAAAAAAATCAAATAATCGTTGGAAAGATAATATTTGCAGTTTTCACTTAGGTTCTTTTTCAGTTTATAGTTTAAAAATGCTTAAAAGAAAGGTCATCAGATTTTGAATGTGGACATTATGTTGCCAATTAGATGATCAATATGCACCTCAGTTCTCACAAAGTAATAAATATTTTGATTGGCAAAATCTCAATTGAGATTTTTACAGATAGGAGGGATCATTGTTAACCTTAAACTCCTTTTATATCTTCTATTGATCTACTTTTTATTCTCCTTTCTGTAGCTTCTGGATCAGTTCACAGAAGACGACGCATGCCGGACAAGCCAGGGCTCCCCGGCCTTTCAACCTCCGGAGATAGCCAATGGACAAGACGTTTTCTCAGGGTTCAAAGTGGACATTTGGTCATCTGGCGTCACACTGTAAGTATGGGAATAGAAAATTGTGGTGTATACTTTATGAATGTTGCATGCAGGGATAATTTCGTAAAAAAAAAAATTTGGGGGAGGAGAAGGGGTGAGATTCATTTTAGGATGATAGCCTACCAGTTATTACCAAAATCTTGAATTCATGTTCTCAACGAGGCTTCCAACCTCCGAAGATAGCCAAGGGACAAGACGTTGTTTCAGGGTTCAAAGTGGATATTTGGTCATCTGGCGTCACACTGTAAGTATGGGAATAGAAAATGGAATTCTCGCCATGGACAATAAGCGACACCAAACGATAACTTACGATATCGCTCTGTTGAGGTTGGGAAGGTGACTTCCGTTAGTGCAAGTGTGACGTCGATCATTTTGGGAAATTGCAGATTTTGGGGGGTGATTGTGTAATTTACGAATGTTGCAAGGGTGATTCCAATATTACTAATATCCCTGAAAGTCAACCTTGTTTGAGCTGATTGAAGAAACAGACATGATAGTTACTTGTTAGTCCTTGGCCATCAATAATTTTAAGTTATTTATTTNATGTGAAAAAAAATCAAATAATCATTGGAAAGATAATATTTGCATTTTTCACTTAGGTTCTTCTTCAGTTTATAGTTTAAAAATGCTATAAAGGTTATCAGATTTTGAACGTGGACATTATACATTATATGTTGCCAATTAGATGATCAATATGCACCTCAGTTCTCACAAAGTAATAAATATTTGATTGGCAAAATCTCAATTGAGATTTTTACAGATAGGAGGGATCATTGTTAACCTCAAACTCCTTTATATTTTCTATTGATCTACTTTTTATTCTCCTTTCTGTAGCTTCTGGATCAGTTCACGGAAGACGACGCATGCCGGACAAGCCAGGGCTCCCCGGCCTTTCAACCTCCGGAGATAGCCAATGGACAAGACGTTTTCTCAGGGTTCAAAGTGGACATTTGGTCATCTGGCGTCACACTGTAAGTATGGGAATAGAAAATGGAATTTTCGCCATGGACAACAAGCGATATCAAACGATATCTTATGATATCGCTCTTTTGAGGTTGGGAAGGTGACTTCCGTTAGTGCAAGTGTGACGTCGATCATTTTGGGAAATTGCAGATTTTGGGGGGTAATTGTGTAATTTACGAATGTTGCAAGGGTGATTCCAATATTACTAATATCCCTGAAAGTCAACCTTGTTTGAGCTGATTGAAGAAACAGACATGATAGTAACTTGTTAGTCCTTGGCCATCAATAATTTTAAGTTATTTATTTGGCAACAGTTTGTCCAAGTTCGGAAAGTCATATGGACAAGTTGTATTACAAGAGTTCCACTTTTCAATCCACTCAAACAACATTATCAACACCACATAGAGTTGCATGCACTTTAAAACCATTCGCTAAATGTCATCTTTAAATTCATTGGAAAGCAACACTTCTAGAGGAATATCCATGGATAACTGGTCTCTAAATGTCAAGTTGTTGTACTTCTCATTAGGTTGTTGTTATGGAAATAATTTTCTGTCGGATAATCCCATAAACATGGCATGAAATGATAAGTTGAACTTGTTGTTATGGAAATAATTTTCTGTCGGATAATAGCGTAAACATGGCATGAAATGTCAAGTTGTTGTACTTCTCATTAGGTTGTTGTTATTGAAATAATTTTCTTTCGGATGATAGCGTAAAAATGACATGAAATGTCAAACTGCAAGTACTTCTCATTAGGTTGTTGTTATGGAAATGATTTTCTGTCGGATAATAGCATAAACATGACATGTTGAATATCAGCATGGATATTTTTTAGGATAGAGAAAGAATGATATCAAGGAATACGAACAGCATTATCAGACAATGCTTTTTTTAATCGCAGGAGTCAGATCTTTCACTTTTGCTAAAAAATATACATTACAACAGAATATTGAGGGCAAAGAAGAAGAAAGAAATGTGGTTGCCCGTCTATTGGCCAAGCATCTAAAAATTTACCTAAACTGATTTTTTTTTTTACTATCAAAACTGTATACTATACCTGAATGGCTGTTTTCACTTGTTCCTTTGCCTTTCACCCCCATCCAAGTTCTAATTGCACTTGAAGGGTGTTTTTTTCACTGACCCCCTTTTTTGATCAAAAATGATTTTTTTTTTGTGAACCAAATAATATATGGAAGGGGGGAATGCTTAAGAAACAGTGCACATGCAGGCTTAGTGTGGAGGCACGATGAGAGGGGTATGTGGAAATGAGTGTTGAAGTCCCTGCGTGTTCAGGGAAAGGATATGTGCAGAGGCAGGTGCTGTTAGAACACGGAGCCCTAAACCAGATTAATGAACCGAGAAATGTAGATTGATTAAGTTATTGCCACCCTTGGCTTGAAACATAACCCAATGTTTGTGGAATCTGTGAAATAAACCCCAAAACCGCACCACATGGTGATCTTAAACCTGACATCTTTCTCTCTTCTCCGTGGCGATGGCGTAAAAACCGAGACCAGGAGAACGCATACTTGGCGTCGCTCCAACACTTGAAGTGTTTACCCCAGATCACCCCTGGATTGAAATGATGCCTATATTTGGGTTCGAGCTGTTACTGATCTGTGTGTGTTTGTGAATACAAATTGGTAACCCTTTGGTAGTCTTTGCTTGCAGACCCTTGTGAGGTGATGTTGGTGTCAAAGTGTCTGCATGTTGGAAGACTACTGCATTGTGTGATTCTGTCAAAGGCATGTGTTTGTTAGCCTTAGTCCAGACCTTGTTGGGGACTGAAAGTGTCTAGTCATTGGAATGAAGTCGACATTTGAAGACTAATCATTATGCTTTGACGGGATGGAGTTTACAGACGCAAACCACCACCTGTCTGTGTTTTTATTTGGAGGGCATTAATTGTTGGAGCAAAGTGTCTTAATATGGAGACCAAGTTGATTGCAATAATGCATTTTATGCATTTTGATAGTCTCTGCTTTGAAGCCTGAATGATAATGAAACTGGGATCCTATAGCCTCCGTCGAAGAGACAAGCGCTTAAAATTGGCAAAATAGTGCATACATTTTCAGACTATGAATTCAGCGTTGAAAGAGGAACCTTGCCCTTGTACGAAGACATTCATTGTGCTGTAGAGAGGAATGCAAATATTTGATTTAACATTCAATATTTCTTCCTCCTCCAAATTGAATATTAGAAAATAGTTTTGGAAAGAAAAGGAATATACAGAGGAAATGATGTGACAATGTGTTAGTTCGTAGGTGACGTTTCTTTTTATTTCATAATTTGCTAACATACTCTGTTTTATTTATTGCAATATTTCTGCCTTCTCCAAATGGAATAATAACAATATTTGCAAGGAGAGAAACTATTTAGGAAATGATATGACGTTGCATCAGTTCATGGGTGATGATGTTTATTTAATTTACCAATTTATAATACACAAGACCTCGGTTGTGTTTCATAACTTTAGCGGATTGTAGAGGTATGTGTATGCACGACTCTTTTACCTAAGGTGTTGGCGCAGCGAGATGGGAGTCATTAAGTTACTAATACTATACATTTACGGGTGAAAAAATGTATAGTTGGGTGTACTAAAATATATATGAGTTTTACGCTTTCTCAACAGACAAAGGTTATTCTTGACAACCCAAAAGGTCACCTACAATGTAAGGCTTACCTGGGGCCTGTAACATAAAAGAGATACAATAAATTGAAATATGTTTTGCCATAGACTTATGATGGATATTCATTGTAAGTTCAATTGCATCTTTTATGTTACAGGCCCCTGACATGGCAACAAGTAATGAATGCAAACTGGATTCCAAATGTTGTGGTCCAATCATAAAGAAGTGGTTTAAGGAACACCATGTGATTATGTTTGTTAGCAAGAAACATGCATAAATTTCTATTTTCAAACTGACCTATTGTCAGTATTAATAAAGATATCAATTAATATAGATATCAATCAAATAAATACATTAATTTTAAGAAGAGTTTGTGTGTATATTTATAAACTCTTCTAGAATGAGATCTATGAATTACGTCAAGCGATAGTAAAACAGCCTCTACTCCTGTCATCATTTAGGCCAATACTGACAAGGCATGTTGTGTTGAGAAGGAAAACACTTCAGCTATTAACGTGTCAGTGCAATGATATGTACTGTACTGTCCTATACATGTACATCGTTTGATTAATTTTTGCACTTGGCTTGCCAGGCAGGCCCCCTAGATAATTGCCAAGGTGACTGATTTGACTGGTTTCAAATTTTTGCAACAGGATTCAGATACTTTACGTCAAAGAATTAATAATGGTAATGGCATGCATAAAGGTTTTGTATTTGAGATAATTTGACATTTCATATACTTAGTCCTGATTGTGCCCCGGGCTTTATTAAAAGAGATATGTACATTTGTTTTTATTAACCATTGTACTCTTTCACATGCTCTAGTTCCTATATTTGAGGGCTTTTTCTGTCATATAATGGTCAACGATTATCAACTTGCAAACCTAGGTAAAACAAAAAAGAATTCCTAAAAATAATTTTCAAAACGAAAGTTGTCATTAAAGAATTAAAAGATTTAGCGTACCTTTCTACCATACCATATTACTTTCAGCAGCCATTGAGCTTATGATATTTAAGATTATGGCAAATGCACTTGTATCCCATACCCTCCTGGTAGAATTCAACAATTTTTTTTCCTTTAGAAAATCTGTGTTTTAGTGAAAATCAAACATCGAACCACAATGTCTACAACATTCCAAAACGCCTAGCCACCTTTATTGGATATTCCCATCTCCATCCCAACATATTTTCCAGCGCTACTATTATTACAGCAGCATTATTGGCACGATGCTTCAGAATCATGATAAATTAATGTTTGGTGTTCGACTGTATTTAACCAAACCCTGGAAGAGAAACAACTAGGTACAGCTGGATCATTATTTACCCGATCGATTTGTAAAAGTGCAAGAACACTGCTGTTACAAGCTTCGGAGGTGTTTCACCAAGATAAGAAAGATTTTAAGAACGACTTTACGTTTGACTGGTAGCCCTTCTTGTGCGTTATCTTTCACACTATTACGCACATTCAGCGCAAGAACTGATACCAGTCAAAACTTAAAGTCGTGCGTAACTTAAAGAACGACATTGTGAAACACCTCCCAGGATGTTAAAAATTGCTGCATTTGTAATGTTCCCAATGCATTAACCAATCATCTCATGAAAAAAAAAGAAACAGTTTGAATAAAGTTGCCAATTTTGATAGAAATTTTTGGAAGAAAATTTTTGAAAGAAGACCTGTGACTGTTTTTTAATTAATTTGGTACAAAATCATTTTGTTTTCTCCAAAAAAATGTATGTTGCAAATTCTGCCTTGCTATGTTACCACCCAGGATTTTATCAGGGTTTCTTGCAGGAGGGAGAGAGAGAGAGAGGGGGGGGGGGGAACTTGCTGTCTCTTCCACTGTCTTCTATCCGCTCACATGATATAGGATGCATTTTTAGAGATCTTAATCAAATGTATCAAACGTAACCACACATGTGGTTAGCATCCTCTGACGGGATTTTTGGTTTAGCACCTCTTCAAAAAGAAATAGATTTGAATACAGGAAGATGAATTGCCTTTGTTCAAATGATAATAAATTGTAATTACATGTCTGTTTGTCACCTATGAAGAGCCTACCCAGAACATACGTGGTTTGAAATATCCCACAGTGAGTATCTGCCAGGGACCCGGGAGGTGTTTCACCAAGATAAGAAAGACTTTACGCACGACTTTACGTTCGACGGGTAACCCTTCTTGCGCGTTATGACTCATAATAGTGCGTGCATTCAGTGCAAGAATTGATACCAGTCGAACGTGAAGTTGTGCGTAACTTTAAGAACGACTTGGTGAAACTCTGCTCAGTATGAATTTTATCAACTCGGTATGTTTGCATGTTTGAGAGAGATCCATAATTCATAGACATGGAAGAAATTTGGAGTGGAGAGAGAAAAGAGGCATGATGAGATGCTGAAGTTTGTCACGATAGTTATTTATCCAGCCCCCCGGAATAGTGGCATGGTTTTAGTTGTGGAAACAATAGAGTTCTGAATGTTCTCCTGACTGTTGTAATTTAACATTAGATTTCATTTCTTTCCATATTTTACATGACTATCTCTGACATTTTCATGAAATCTAAGAGAGATACATCCAGGGTGTTTCAATCGAGACGTTAATGAGGAAATTTGAAATAAAAACAAAAACAAAAAGCAATCAAAGACATCTACAGATGAATTCACAAATCGACTGCAATGTATTCATATCTTTCGTTTGCTATTCATTTTCTTTTTGTCAAGTGAAATATCTTCTTTGTTTAATAGCAAAAATAAAACACAATCAAATGCATAAACAAATTCACAAATGGACTACAGTGTATACACTTATACCTTTCCTCCACTATTCAATATCTTCTTGGTGTAAACAAAAATAAAACACAATCAAATGCATAGACAAATTCACAATGGACTACAGTGTATACAATACTTTTTGTCCACTATTCATTTTCATTTTGTCAAGTGAAATATCTTCTTTGTTTGCTCTGCTTCATCTTTTGAATGACTTAAACTTGACATATATATACCTTAAATCTTCAGAATTTGTCTTAAACTTGACAGATATGCGTTAAATGTTTAGAATCCATCACAATATCATAATTCAAAGTCATAGTTTTGTGACATGCTGAATTAATAGCCGGTTTGCCGATAAAAAGCTACCTGTCAGGAAAGGATTACCCCACGAAAAATGACTTGCTGACTCATAACCCCTCAAAATTTCCCCATTGATAAAAAATGAAGCTGTCTGTCTGTTTTTGATCTGTAGATGAGATCAATCAGAATTGATTCCTCAAATTGAGAGACAAGATAGTGCTCGTTTTGGATCGCATCTGGGCTCCCCATCACCTCAGCCTGTATGGCCCAGTCACACATGTGGGTAGCAAAGATGTCAATGATTCTGGAAATGGATGACGATAGAAGAAGAAATGTGAATTTCCAGTCAGCTGATCCAAATATTTATTTTATCGGAGAGAAAGTATGATACTTATTAATACATAATCTCTCTTAAAGTTCAGAATCCATCATTATATCATAATTCAAAAGTCATAGTTTTGTGACAAGCTGATTTATTAGCCAGTTTGCAGATAAAAAGCTACCTGTAAGGAAAGGATTACCCCACCAACAATGACTCATAATCCCTCAAAATTTCCCCATTGATTAAAAAAAATGAAGTTGTCTGTCTGTTTTTGAGCTGTAGATGAGATCAATCAGAATTGATTCCTCAGAATGAGAGACAAGATAGTGCTCGGTTTTGGATCGCATCTGGGCTCCCCATCACCTCAGCCTGTATGGCCCAATCACACATGGGTAGCAGAAATGCCAACGAGTTCAAGAATATGGGGATGGAAATTAAAATGGGAATTGCCAGTGAGCTGATCCATATATTTTATTGTGAGAAAACACATGACTATAAATACACATGACTATAAATACACACATATCCTCACTCTCTTTAGAAACTACATGTATGTGGCTCGGGTCTTTGGTGATTTTGGAAAATATGAGAAATATAACCTCTTAAGTAATTTTCAATAAAATTATAAATAACATGGTATCTAGAACCCAAAAAGTAATTTTCAGATGTCTTGGGGCCTTTTTTTAGACTATTATGAGGCGATGTTTTTCAAAAGATGCAATTGATTGCAAATCAGTTGCAAAATGCAACATGCATTTTCATTCCTACATGATATAAGCTTTCAATAAGATGCACATAAAGCAATGATTTTGATTGGCATGTTCCAATTAACTACAACTTGCGATCAATTGCAACTTTTGAACAACACCTTCTTCATCTAATTTTCTACAACAAATCTGTGAAAAAATAATTAGATATATGACATTTTCCGACCGTCCGATGCAATTAAAAAACGGTGTAAAGGCATTCAAATTTGTTCGGCTTTAATAAAGTCTATCAATACGAGATGGTATGTTCATTTTTCAAATGGAAGCTTTTGTGACATATTTCATTTCGAGCCCCATTGTTCCTTTTGAGCTTGTCGTATACAATGCTCTGCCCAGTCCTGAAATGCATGCCCTAGTTATTAACACATGCACGTATTAATTTCAGCCCAGCTTTTGTCACCCCTGGATGGAGAAAATGAAATGATGAATGTGGGGAAACCCCTTTCCCGCTTGAGCTCATTGTACATATGAACATACAAAGTCATGTACATGTATTGTTAGCCCTGGAAAATGAGATCTGTCATTTTTCATTCACATTTGAATACTTTCGAGAATATCAAAAGTGACTTTTCATTTATTACATTTCCAAAATTAAAGCTCTTGAAAATAAAATGGTGAAGCTGCTTGGACTCTTGCCTTCAACAAGAAAGTCAAATCCCACCTATGACGTTAATTTCCTTCAGCAAAAAATGTATGTGCTGCACTCAACCCAGGTGAGGTGAAAGGATATCGGTAGGAAGAAAATCATGGAATGCAGTGAACACCATATGGTAGCCTTGATATAGCCGGGTAATAATGCACAGAGTGCATTGAATCACTTGCTGCATGCAAAGCGCTGTGTAAATGTTGTGGTTTATTATTATTATCATTGTTGTCACCGGATTGAGTATACATGATAAACAATGTCCATGTAGTGATGCTTTTATCTATCTGCGTGGAAGATAAGTGAAATAAAAATGGAAGAAAAATATTCAAACTAGGTTTAAAAAAAAATAACTGTTTTTTTTTTAAATGATGGCTCTTTTTTAGAATATTTCTTTCTAGAAAAATAACCCCCCCCCCCTCGCAATTTAATTATTTATTTATTTTCTTCTTCTTTTTTTTTTTTTGGGGGGGGGGGCTAGTTATAAGGTTTATAGCAGCGATCAATTACCCTTCACCCAGTGCATTCTTTACAATAATTCAAGCCTTGACGAAAGTACTTATCTAAGTGAACGTGTGACTTGGACTGCATCAGTTAGCATTAGCATACAAGTCATTACAAGACCTAACGAGCTTAACACGTTGAAGTTGAGAACGACTTTATTGTTAGAGTGGAAAGCAATACTGTTGAAGAAGGGGGATCTGTACGGGACGAAATATATGTCCATGGTCTATATTAATTTGAACCCACAGTACATGGTGCGGGCAGAGGTGTAATTAATTTTCTAGTCGGTGTGGCGTATCAATTAGACCAGAAGGCACAGGGGCTTTGTTGCCGTTAAGTGGAAAGACAAGTGAAAGGAAATGATGCGTTTTGAAAGCATGATGGTTAGAATAATACAAAGTGATCGTTGTTCAACTTGAAAATGTGTTGAATGACTAAAAAATGATGGGAGTACAAGGTAAACAGTTGGGACAGAAATGAAAGCCTATGATCTATACATTATGAATTAGGGGACTGTTCAAAATCAACCGCAACTTTTCGAATTGTTACGCACATTTTCATTCAAACCCGTTATGCGCATTTAACAAGATGCGCATGAAACTTAATGGCTTTTTGATTAGCGCGTTCCGATTAACTGCAACTTGCAATCAATTGCAACTTTGGACAACACCCACGTAGATTAATATAGATTTAAAGCTATTTTAAGACGTATAATGGTAATGTTATTGAGATGATTTTACGGCAGCCAAGAGTTCATTGATTGAGGCATGTCAGTATGTTGTGGCATGCACCTTTAAAATTCAAACTGTAAAATACAGGCACGTTGCTGTAGAGACTAAAACGGCCAGCCAGTTGCTAATAGATTTTTACAGTTAAATTGCTTGTTTCTCAAAACATAAAGAACCAGCAAACTTAAATTCAGGTTATACCTGTTGTGGCAAAATCTTTAGAATTATGAATATATAGCACCGGGTGAATCTACAAAATGTTATTTTCATTCTCGAAAATGTTAGCTGTTGCCTTTAAGCAATGAGACAATTCATTTCAACTTGTATGCAATCGCTGCTTTACTTGGATCAGATGTCCTTATAGACAAATTATCATTGAATACACCTATCTCGTTACAGATGTCTGATATCCCAATCTCATAATTACGTCAGATATTTTACAGTTTTCATTAGATTGAGCTCCTCATATTACTCCTGTTTTGTGGCAGAAGGGGAATCTGCAGAATCTAGTGTGGAAATCTCAGTGCTCAATTCCTTAAACAATATGTTTTTTCTACCAATGTTTGATTCTGTAATGCTTTTGCAAAACAAATCATTAGAAGCAGATGGTAAGATGTCACTTTCATTGCAGCAGTTCTCATTTTCTGTTTAGATAAGGAAGCGGACAAAGATTTAACCATCTCGCTTTCCCTATGAGCTATCACACATGTGAACTAGTCTGCAGGCACAAACCTTTAGCATAATATGCTGTTCTAAAGGGGGGGGGACAAATTAGTCTGCCAGAACAGACCTTTGGGTTTCGTTGTGCGCACACACAGAGAGTGATACAGGGTATGCATTGTGTGTCTGCATTTTCTCCTGGGTAGAGCAATGCTGTATGTGTGTTATGTAGTCACACAATATGCACACCCTGTATCATGGTCTGCGCATGCACACACCGAAAGTCTAGGGTATGTGCTTGCAAACTAGGGACAAATTGCTTATGAGTCAGGATTTATTCCTTTAATTTGAAATTCCTTTAATTTGAAAGCATTTTTAAAGCTTCTGAAACTTTCTATTTCCAATGGAAACCATCTTTAGGGTCCTCCTTATTTCTCGTATGTGAACAAGTACTTGATAGAACTCTGATGCGATGGATTCAATCACATCTCTATCTGATAAATGCTGAGATTCCAAGAAATCGGCTCAGGCACTTAGTAGGCAGACAGCATCTACTTGAATTGCAAAAAAGGGAGCTTTTTCACGCTATATATGTGAAGAACTTAAACTGTAGGTCTGCCGTTATGTGCGAGAATTATAGAATAAAGTGGTTAATTTTTGGAAAAGGTGTAAATGATAATAAATGAAAATTGATACTTATCAACTTATGATTTTCCTCTTTGGTAAAAACAGGAACTACTTTTATAGGACCACGGTTCTAAATTATGGGGCAATCTTAGTCATGGTATATTTCCAAATGAAATTGATTAACAGATATAGATTTACTTGCTAATGACTCTTGTTAATATACATTTATTTCCAGAATCATTTGACTCTTACTTATTATTCATACATGTAGCTTCACGTATTTATTGAAAGTCATGTTCAATTTGTCATTTATTTTCTAATCATGACAAGAATTGGACATTATTGTTATGGGGTAGAGGTAGGGAGATACATGTATATAGCAGATGAACCAAAAGCGGCATAGGGAATACATGGCATTCAAAATGTCTGACGTAATTTGTTTTAAATATTTCCCTTTAACTGTTAAACAGATGCTTTCTAAATAGCCAGAGTATGAATGTGAGTAAAGATAATGCCTGTCTATTATTCATATTGTTCATGAGATACGTACAAGGAGAGCTGTCAAGCCCACGGGCAAACATGTCAGATTCAATGTTTTGAAATACCCCGTCTCTTGAGGAGCTGAATTGTCGGGAACATGATGTCAGAAATCTAGGCTAAATCAATAGCGCTATGAAGCTGATTGTAGACTGAGGTAAAAATCTTATTAAATTGCCAGTAGAGACATGAAATATTACGAATGTGATAGGAAAATGTTAGTGGTTGGTATATTTTGTTTTTGAGGGACTTTGCGATTTTGAGGTGGGCATTGTGTAGTTCACATCGAAACTCAATACAGAAACAACATATTACATAATAACATTGTATGACTGACTGTTAAGATACTCTTTTTAAAAACCAATCTGAGTAGAAACTCTATTTTACTTATTAGCACATTTTATTGCTAAAGATAAGTTGCATCGTTATTTAATATTCAAATGCATTTTCATCATATTGCTACAGAACACTGTATACTGTTATACAACTTACATTTCTAGAATGGTTTTCTAGTGCTTGAAAACGCTGTCGATTGAGAAAAGAGAAAGATAGAGGGAGGGGAAGAAAAAGCAGTACCACTCTTTCTTTTTCTCTGCTATTTATAAAAAGGGCCTAGCATGAACTTATGAACAGAAACCTGAAGTTATGGAGAAGGACTACATGTAGATGAAGTTCGTAATCAGAATGATCATTTTTAATTTATAAATTGACTTAATACTGAAATTGGATGAATGGGTTGGGTTTCCATGGAACATCCCACACACACGTCTGCCAACTGTTCCCCATTGGCAGACGTGGTTATGGATCTCGACAGCCAGCGATAGCTTGATTGGGTTTGCGTCGTCGATGTCATTCCAGTGTGATTAGAATTGATCATTGCTATGGTGATGAGTAGGAGTTGCTAATGCATGCTACGAGTGCGTACGATATGTAGGGCAGGTTATGGCAGGTTAAGCAGCTTATCAGCATATGATGCAAAATTATTATGTATTTACCAGAAATTTGAGTTTAATTTATTTGGCATATCCTCATTTCTAAGGAGAGAAATGCGCAGTATGTATTCTCGTGAAAATGTTTTTAATTACAGTACCCTGTTTTTAAAGAATGGCTGTTTTTCTTTTCTTTTTTCTTTTCTTTTTACTTTACAATCAGCGAATTAATTAATCCAAGGCAAATGAAGGCCAAGCTATTGACGCCTTGACTGGCCTGAGTGCCCTTGAAGTAGGCGGGTTTACTAATATATTTATTCAAATTTTATGCATTCTTTATACAAAAACGTTCTTGATGACTGGAAAGCCTGCTTGAGATTTGCCCGACATAGCAACAAGTAATTTACGCCAACTGGATTTGAAGTATATTGGATCAATTATGACTAACCGGTTGAAGGAATACCCAGTAACTACACCCATTTGAAATAACGTACCTATATATTTGAATCTATTAGTAAACCGGTCTATCGGTTTTGGAGATGTTATTGCCTCTTTTTTTCAAATTCATACTCATGATTGAATTGTTCTACTCTATAGGAAGGTGGCCTTGCCCTTCGAATAATGAAATGTTATGTCTGTAACATTTAGTGTGCATTAACAAAAAACATTAAATGTTTTAATGATCCTGTTGTGTCTAGCCCTCAATTATATTCCACTGATAAACAAATATGATATTTTATAGTAATCTGCTATTTCCCTGTGATTGTTTACAAGCCTACCTTGGTTGTGTACATTGCCACTAATTTGAATGTGAAAGGTCTTAAATTAGCTACAGTAAATACCAGTCCCAAACATGATTTTTAGATCATTACAGTATGTACACGTAATTGTAGAGTCTGTGTTTAAATATTCAGTTGCACCAATATATAATATAATGCAAGTTTATTGAGAAAAAAAACTGGCATAAAGGAAAGTGGAGTATAAAGGGGAAGAAATGGTTATAGGTGAATAATGGTAATGACAATGTAAGAAGTAAATTTAGAGCAAATTTGATAAGAAATCTGGCCACTAATGAAATAATAACATTAAGGAAATTATGGCCTGTAGTTGATTACAAAATGTGTACTAAAATGCTTTCATTAGTATTTTCAATTGCTGAAGTCAACCCTAGAAAATAGTAATTGTATCATTAAAAGTCAATTAACTTTATGATAAAAAAAAGCTTCAGAGCATAATATGATTTGAAGTTAAAAAGGTTTTGAGATTGTACAGTCCACTCTTTTTTCCGTTGTGTGAATGGGACGTTTTACTTTCCAGCCAATTTGTTTCGAAATGTGGAATTTATCCAAATGAAGCATGAGTCATCTCCATCATCATGATTTATGCCCTCTGTCGGAATGCTGTACTCTCGCTTCTTACCAGGCATTTTTATGGCATGCTTTACGCTACATTCTCATGCACGACTTATTCTCCGCACATGCGTGAGACCAAGTTCAATTTTGCAACCGATTTAGATACATTTTTTTACATTTAAGACATTGTTCAACACTGTTTTCGTTTAAAAAACGTTTTGTTTAAATTCTGAACTTTGAGATTCTAAATGGTTGATGGTGCACATAATTCAAGCTGTGAAAATTCAATGCTTCAAAATTATTGTTTTGTGCAAAAAAAGTCAAAATTTATATCATTTCTTATTACAGAGGCACATTGTGCAGTAATACAGCGACAGTAAACGTTTTATTCAATTATCATAGGTACATGTACCTTGATAGTACTTGTATTCCTTCCTTTTTGCATTCTTTTGTTCTTTCATCAATGTGAATGTAATAACATATGTCAGGTGGCTTTATTTGATAATTTTTTTTAATAACAAATTCTTAATGTGTGACGATGTCTTTAAAAGAATAGAATTTCTCTCAAGATTTGTGTTCACCGTCGGAATGTTGCATTCTCATGCACGACTTATTCACCGCACATACAGTACGACATACCACGGCAAGTTAAATTTTGCAACCGATCCTTATACATTTTTTAATATAAAAAATAGAATTTCTCTCATCATAATTTATGCCTCCTCCGTCTGAATGCTGTCCTGGCTTTGCTCCAGGCATTTTTATGACATGATTCACGTTTTCCCCCCTTTTTTAATACTATTCTTTGCTGTTGTGATGGTACATGCGATTCAAATTCCATTCTATATCATAAAAGAAGACAATTCTATGTGATTGTATCATTCTTGTATTTCTTAGTTGCCTTGTACAATTCAGGTATAGTTTTTGCCATANTCCTATACATGTACATCGTTTGATTAATTTTTGCACTTGGCTTGCCAGGCAGGCCCCCTAGATAATTGCCAAGGTGACTGATTTGACTGGTTTCAAATTTTTGCAACAGGATTCAGATACTTTACGTCAAAGAATTAATAATGGTAATGGCATGCATAAAGGTTTTGTATTTGAGATAATTTGACATTTCATATACTTAGTCCTGATTGTGACCCGGGCTTTATTAAAAGAGATATGTACATTTGTTTTTATTAACCATTGTACTCTTTCACATGCTCTAGTTCCTATATTTGAGGGCTTTTTCTGTCATATAATGGTCAATTAAAAATGATTATCAACTTGCAAACCTAGGTAAAACAAAAAAGAATTCCTAAAAATAATTTTCAAAACGAAAGTTGTCATTAAAGAATTAAAAGATTTAGCGTACCTTTCTACCATACCATATTACTTTCAGCAGCCATTGAGCTTATGATATTTAAGATTATGGCAAATGCACTTGTATCCCATACCCTCCTGGTAGAATTCAACAATTTTTTTTCCTTTAGAAAATCTGTGTTTTAGTGAAAATCAAACATCGAACCACAATGTCTACAACATTCCAAAACGCCTAGCCACCTTTATTGGATATTCCCATCTCCATCCCAGCATTTTTTCAAGCACGACTATTATTACAGCAGCATTATTGGCACGATGCTTCACAATCGTGATAAATTAATGTTTGGTGTTCGACTGTATTTAACCAAACCCTGGAAGAGAAACAACTAGGTACAGCTGGATCATTATTTACCCAATCGATTTGTAAAAGTGCAAGAACACTGCTGTTACAAGCTT
>BQKZ01004163.1:34443-62982 GCA_036244855.1 Temnopleurus reevesii
TTGATACTCCTTGGTTCCAGAGGGGGGGATGGGGCAAAATTCCAAGTTGCCCAAGCCCCCTTTGGGTTGTGAAATCCTTGGTGCATGCTTGCTACCTCTTGGTTCCGGAGGGGGGAGGGGGCAAAATTCCAAGTTGCCCCAGCTCCCTTTGGGGTGTGAAATCCTTGGTACATGCTTGCTACCCCTTCGTCCTGCATTTTCATTGAAACTTCCTCCCAAGTAGCCTCTGAAATAAAATTGTGCTGGAGGCTTTTTTGCCAAGAGCAAATAGTTTTCAGAATGAGTTGTTGATTTAGTATATAACACCACTAATATTTTTATAACTAAATTAATTATTTTTTTCTCTCTCTTTTTCTATCATCCACACAGATATAACATTGTAACGGGTAAATTTCCCTTTGAGGGAGACAACATCTACAGATTATTTGAGAACATTGGCAAAGGAGAATACAGCATTCCTGCCGATGTACCAGCACAACTCACTAACCTATTAGAAGGTAAGAAAGGATGCGACTAAAGCCCTGGTCACAAAGGACCCCAGAAGCAACACGATTCACCCCGACTCTTTGTTAATTCACAGTTAACTGTCACAGAACAACGAGTCGGGGTGAATCGTATTGCTTCCGGGGTCCTTTGTGACCGGGGCTATAGACGCTAGCCCAATTGCCTAGGACAGGTTTAAGTTATTGTTGAGAAAGTCTTTTCTTAGAGCAAAAAGGGATAACATCTAGAGTTTATTTGAGAACATTGGCAAAGGGGAGTACAGCATTCCTGTNGGGGGCAAAAATCCAAGTTGTCCCCCCAGGTTGTGAAATCCTTGGTACATGCTTGCTACCCCTTGGTCCTGCACTTTCAATGAGACATCCTCCCAAGTAGCCTCTGAAATAAAGTTGTGCTGGAGGCTTTGTTGCCAAGAGCAAATAGTTTTGGCACGAGTTATGATAATAAATAATGATTTATATAGAAATTAGTTATTGATTTAACACCACTATTAAATTTATAGCTAAATTATTTCTTCTGTTTCTTTTTCTTTCTTTCTCTCTCCCATGCAGATATAACATTGTAACGGGTAAATTTCCCTTTGAGGGAGACAACATCTACAGATTATTTGAGAACATCGGTAAAGGAGAATACAGCATTCCTGCCGATGTACCAGCACAACTCACTAACCTATTAGAAGGTAAATAATGGAACTTAAAGGCTTGCCCGATTACACAAGTTTAAGTTATTGTTGAGAAAGTCTTTTCTTAGAGCAAAAAGGGATAACATCTAGAGTTTATTTGAGAACATTGGCAAAGGAGAGTACAGCATTCCTGTCGATGAACCTGCACAACTCACTAACCTATTAGAAGTTAAGAAAGGGTATGACATAAATGCTTGCCCGATTGCCCAGGGCAAATGAAATTCATTGCTGGGCAAGTTTTTTTTTTTACCTGACCCGGGTTCTTTAGGGGGGATAACATCGGCAGATTATTTGAGAACATCGGAAAAGGAGAGTACAGCATTCCTGCCGATGTACCAGCACAACTCACTAACCTATTAGAAGGCAAGTCAGAATTTGACATGAGCACTTGCCTAATTGCCAGGGGCAAGTGAAAGTCATCGTCGGACAAGTTTTTTAGAGCAAAAGGCAAAAACTGCTTGCCCAACTAGAGCCCTTTTAGCGAGTCAATGTTTACAGATTATTTGAGATTATCTGTAAGGCGGATACAGCATTCCTGCTGATTTATCAATACAACTCACTGACCTATAAGAAGATAAGAATGGATGCAACATAAACCTGTCCAGGACAAGTGAAAGTAATGGTCGGGCAAGTTTCCTTGAGCAAAGACAGAGGAGTGCTTGCCCAACCCCGGCCTTTTGAGGGGGGGGGGGGATAACATCTACAAGTTATTTGAGAACATTCATAAAGCAGAATACAACAACTGCAATACAAGTGACTGGCCTATTTGAAGGTAAATAAGGATGCTACATAAACGGATGGCTGATTGCCCAGGGCAAGTGAATGTCATTTTTGGACAAGTTTTTTTAGAGCAATAGAAATAGTTTGAAACAGATTTGCTGCAATTTTTTTCTTCATATTTATGGCAACCGATGGTGAATTTTTTTGTAAGCCAAGCAATATGACAAAAATAATCATAAACAATTATCTTTTTAAGGTTAATGCAAACCTTTGTGATGCTGTTCCTGCTACTATCATTAAAATGTAAGCAACCTAATTTGACTTTATTGCTGGTATAATTATGATGGCTTCTCGAGCAAAATATGCATACAATTGTAATGAGCATATAAAGAAATGATTCCTAATTGAATCTGATAGAAATTTTTTTTAATAGATATGCTGCAATTTATGTGGCATATACATAATGTATGGCAACCAAAAGGTCATTTTACAACAATCGGTTATAATCAATAATATCTTTCCTTGCTCCTTTTTAAGGTTAATGCCAAACCTTTTCTATTGTTCCTGCTCCTCATGATCATCAGAATGTTAGAAATTTAATTTGGTTTTATTTCTGGTATAATCATGATCGCTTCTCAATGAAAATCTGCATATGATTTTAATAAGCATATAAATAAATCTGAGACTGATAATATAATTCCTAATTGAATCTGATAGAAATGATTTAATCTATATTCTGCAATACATGTTGCATACATAATGTATGGCAGCCAAAAGGTCATTTTACAAAAATTAGTCATAAAAATGATGAACAATCTCTTTCCTTGCTCTGAGAAAGGTTAATGTATAACCTTTTCTATAGTTCCTGCTCCATGCGATCATTAAAATGTTAGCAATTTAATTTGTTTTTATTGCTGGTATAATTACGATGGCCTCTCGAACAAAATATACATAGTATTTTAAGTTAGCATGTAAAAAATACGAGACTGGTCATATGATTCTGATTTGAATCCGATACAAATAGCTTGAACAGATATGCAGCAATTCATATCGCATATTGCATATTGCCATCCATGTATGGCAACCAAAAGGTCATTTGACAAAAACTGATTATAAAAATAATGAACAATCTCTTTCCTTGCTCTTATAAAGGTTAATGCAAAACCTTTTCTATTGTTCCTGCTCCATGTGATGATTAAAATGTTAATCAGATTTCAGTTTATAGTTGGTATAATTATGATGGCCTATAGAACAAGATATTTATACAATTTCAAGGAGCATATGAGAAATATAAGACTAGTCATATGATTCTGATGTAAAGAGTTAATAGCGATTTGCTGCACTTCACATTCCATATAAATGGCAAGCGATATTTGAATTTAAAAAGCTAAGCATTAGGGCGATGATAACCACAATCAAATGTCTCTTTCCTAGCTCTATTTAATGACAATTCTGAACAATTGCTATTGTTTCTGCTTCTTATGATCTTCAAAATGTCAAATGCTTAAAATCAGATTATTGCTGGTGTAATCATGAGGGCCTTTGAGCAAAACTTTCAGAAGCAAAAAAAAAAAAATTAGACTGGTCAGATGATTCATATAATTAGACTAAAAGAAAGTGCAATACACCAATTTACTGCAATTCATGTTGGATATAAATGACAACCTAAAGTTTGATATTTTGTTTTGTGAAGCAAGGCTATATGACAAGGAAAACAAAATATTGTCTCTTTCTCCTGCTCTTTTCGAAATCAGTCCAAAATATCATTTATTTCCCTGCTTCATAACCATCAAAATATTAGCAACCTAAATTGTTTTTATTGCTGGTATAATCANCATATCGCATATTGCATATTGCCATCCATGTATGGCAACCAAAAGGTCATTTTACAAAAATTGGTTGAAAAATAATCAACAATCTCTTTCCTTGCTCTTATAAAGGTTAATGCAAAACCTTCTCTATAATGTTCGTGCTCCTAATGATCGTCAAAATACTAGCAATCTAATTTATTTTTTATTGCTGATATAATCATGAATGGTTTCTTGAACAAAATATGCATACAATTTTAAGTTAAGCATATAAGAAATATGAGACTGGTCACATGATTCATATAATTTGTATCTAAAAGGAAGAGTAATACCTCAATTTCCCTCCAATTCATCTTGCATATAAATGGCAACCTAAAGTTTGATATTTTGTTTTGTGAAGCAAGGCTATATGACAAGGAAAACAAAATATTGTCTCTTTCTCCTGCTCTTTTCAAAATTAGTCCAAAATATCATTTATTTTCCTGCTTCATAATCATCAAAATATTAGCAACCCAATTTCTATTTATTGCTGGTATAATCATTGTAGCCTCTCCAGCAAAATATGCATACAATGTTAAGGAGCATATAAAGAAATATGATACATGTCATATGACCATGTTTGAATCTGTGCCAGATGATTTATTATGCTTCTGTTTTTTATGTTGATTATCTTTGCAGGTATGCTCTGTATAGAGCCAGACAATAGGCTGAATGTTCATCAAGTCAAGGACCATTTGTAAGTTAACCATTTCATGTTAATGATTAATACATTTTTTTTTTTAACTGAGGATGAAAAAAAAATGTTTCCAGATAGTTGACAAAAATTTCCGCAAGTGCTCAAAATGTCAGCTATCCGAAACTACTGTAGAATGGCATTTATTTTGTGTTTACTCGAAAATACATGTAGGCCAAGTGAAACATCTTTTGAAAAATACCTAGTTGGTGTTTCACCAAATTGCTCACAGATCTAAGAATGACTTTAAGAATGACTGGAACTTGTCTTGAAGTGCAGAACACACATAAGATTCTATTAAATTAGTTCATCACAAGAACTGATCACCAGTCATTCTTTGGGGGTGTTTTTACAAAGTTACAGTTGATCACAAATGAACTGCAAATCGGTTGCAAATTGTAACGAGCATTTTCATTCGCGTGTGATATGTGCAATAACAAGACGCGTATTAAATAATGATTTTGATTGGCATGTTCCGACTGCAACTGCAAATTCCAACTTGCGATCAATTGCGACGTCTGAACAACGCCCTCTTAGAGTCATTCATCAAGTAGGAACAACTTTATGATACGCCACCCTGTATTGCAACTGTAGATGTAAGGAGTTGATTCCTTTTCCTTCCTTACAAAAAAGATATGTTGTTGCTTGAAATAGAAAAACATAATTTACTCTGTATTATGAATTCATGCGTCTTTTTTCTTCAAATCCAGGTGGGTGAGGAAAAAACATGACATCGTTGGAGACCCCGTCCACCTCCCTCTCCTCCCCGACAACAGCGACGTGGTACGGAGCATGACAGTCGTACCCTACCTAGAAGACATGTTCAACCCCTGTCCGTCGGAGGACGGAAGCTATTCAGATGAGTACTATGATGATAGAGAACAGTACAATGTACAGGCTTCACAAGGTATGTGGTATCAACAGAAAGGGGAATGGGGAGAGAAGCGAGAGGGAGGGGAAGGGAGGGGTAAAGGGCTGTACCCTATCTAGAAGACACGTTCAACCCGTGTCCGTCAGAGGACGGAAGCTATTCAGATGAGTACTATGATTATAGAGAACAGTACAATGTTCAGGCTTCACAAGGTATGTGGTATCAACAGAAGGGGGAATGGGGAGAGAAGCGAGAGGGAGGGGAAGGGAGAGGTAAAGGGCTGTACCCCATCCAGAAGACATGTTCAACCCCTGTCCGTCTGAGGACGGAAGCTATTCAGATGAGTACTATGATGATAGAGAAGAGTACAATGTACAGGCTTCACAAGGTATGTGTTAATGGGAGGGATGGAGGAGAGAAAAGAAAGTAAAGCCAGCATGGGGGGGGGGGGGGGGGGGGGGGGGGGGGAAGGGGTCACTTGGGCTGTGGAAGGGTGGGCCGGAATGCATAGGCTTCGCAAAGGGTTTGATATTGATAACAGGCATGGTATCAGTGAGGAATTGTAACATTTAATTTGAATAGTACATCATTCAGGCCATTCATTACATAATTTAATATTTTATTGGTTTAGTGATGTGAAATCTTTTAATAATGCAATTAAACTTTCATTTGAGTTCTAAGAAATGTTTTGTTATCTTGTTCTTTCTTTTCATTCATATAGATGCACCACAGATTAATATAGAACCAGACGAGAGTTCAACCCCCAGCCCTGAAGCCGAGGAACCTCAGAAAGAAAAGAAAATCAGCCGAGTACGCAAACTCAGTTCTACCTGCAAACAACAATAGAACATTCCTGCTTCACCTGTCTGCACACTATGTCCATGAGGGTATGCGGATCACTCCATTTGCAGGATGGGGTGTCAGAGATGTCTTGCAGAATGTGATGAAGATGTACCATGAGGCGGTGGATTCCTCCATAGAGTGAGAGGGATGGTCATGTCATGCAGAGAGGAGGGATTTTATTTGCAAGTATTGATGACATTTGAGGTTTGTTTTTTTGTTCAAAATGTCATCGTCGGTGAAAAGAAACCCCCCTTTTCAAGAGAAGAAGCCGACAAGTCTCTTGCTTTGATGAAACCAAACCAGCAGATTTCTTTTGGAAGAAAGCGGAGGAAAGCCTCGATGCTCAATGAATCGATCCCACCAGTGTACATATTGAAAATATAATTATGCATTTTTCAGTTAAATCAACCAATAGTTAGGTGCATTTTATTGCTAGGTACATGTATATGGAAATGTGAGAACCTAGAGTACTACACTAACACTAATCTGATTTAAGATTTTTACTTTCATCAGAAATAGGGAATATAGGTTGATAATTCTTCTCAATTATTTCTCTTAAATTTAAGCGTGTTCAACAGTATGGTCCATTTTAGTATGTTATGATTACATGCGATTGATTGGTTATATGGGTGCCATATTTGTTTCAAACTTGCTTGTCATTGACAAGGGGTCTATACCTTGTCTTCTGTATGACAAAGGTCTTCTGATTGATGTAATAGGGGATGTTGCCTAAAAAAAGTTGCAATCAATCGACTAGAAATCCCTTGAATCGTGCACTTTCCTACAGTATGTGCTTCTAACAAGATGCGCACGAGATGACTGATTTTGATTGGTGCATGATGAGCCACTGCAACATACAGTTTATTGCAACTTTCGAACAGCTCCTGTAAATGTGGCAGCATTTTCTGAAGGCAAGTCTCACAGACAGGNAATATATAGCATTTAAACACGCCATCTCTCTAGTCACCTATTCAGAGGCGCGAGACAAATTATCTAATATTATTACCCGGCCATAGCATAGCTGCCAAGTAGGCGCTTCTGCATTTAGAAGAATAAATTCCTACCGGTACCCATTCACCTCACCTGGGTTGAGTTCACTTGATGAAAAGATATCACCATGTTGATAGAATGCAATTAAGGTCATCATAAAATTTAGGTAAACCACCATGTTTTTCAAGCCATCATGGTCCTATGCCAGTGATGATGTAATGTACTGTTACAAGCCCCTGTATTCTGGAATTTAAGATCAAACAGCTCATTTCTAAATCTTTATTCTGTATTGATTAAAACAAATGAGAGAAGACCCATAAAAACTGAAATGTGTATATTTTTTTTGTTATCCTGGTTAACGAAATATATCTTAATTGTATGTTGATATCTGTAGTGCATTGAATGATATTAACACCCAATTACATTGGTGTTGCACAGTATGTTTTTCGTAGGTAGATCACTAGAAAAAATGTTATAAGTATGAGAATCATCTATTATTTTTCTACTGTAAAATGTAATTTTTCTTGTCTTCCTTTACATGATTTGCCTTTGGTGTAAAGCTGTACATGCTGCCCTCATCAAAAGATAATTATATTTAACTGATGAAGTAATTGCTGTAGGGCAATGGAATTTCATGTTACATAAAAGTACAAGTTGTCACTCTTTACCTATGATAAAGGAGAATTTATTAATGTATCGCACATGGTTAAGTAAGATTTCACATTTGGGTAATTATTTTGTTTTTAAAGATTGTTTTTAAAGAAATACAGGTGAAAGCAAGATTTTTTTTATATTGTTCTTGTAAATTTCCTGCACACAACTGGTCTCCTCTGGTGTACTATTAAAATAACTTTCTTGGAAAACTCCAGCAGATCAAATTGTTCGATAGAAAAATGGTCTTCTTTTGCAAGTGAAAAGTTCCATCTTGGTGCATTGTAGTGTTACTGCACCTATCTACTTTTCATGCCTTCAAATCTTTAATAGTGCGTTTATCTTCAGAGTTTGAAACAGCACTACAACTGTAAGAAAAGAAATGGTTGTGAAACTCCCTCTTTCACATAGAGTAATATTACATCTTTACAAATATTTTTTTATCTAATGATAAGTCATAACATAATGGTTAATCATAATTATTCATCATTATTGATCACTAAAATTATATCATTCAGTATATGTGACAAAAAATCAATTTGGAAATGTGAATGGGCAACAATGTGGAGACTAATCTCATTTTACATTAATGTAGATTGATGAGCTTTAATCTATAGTGTATGCTTTTATGCATTTCATACTCTGAATTGTAGATAATTTATTTCTTGCTTGTAATTGGTTTTGACATTGTTTTATGTAAAATTCAAAACAAAACATCTCTCAGAACCCAAAGCACACATCTGCTGAATAATTGATTTTTTTCTGGGTTGTTTTGTTTCAGTGTTACATGTTTTTTGTAATTCTTTTGAAGAGAATTCTGTCATATTGTTTGACTTGGGAAATATTTCCACGAATTTTGATTCAGGAATGCATTTGTAACCTCATAGCTCATTTATTGATAATGACAAGAAATCTGCATGTGCCGCATGCAATTTGGAATTGCTTTTTAGAGGAAACATGATATGATAACAAGTGTTATTATACTGGGAAGGAATATTGTCCATATGGGAGAGCATTTTGTTCCTTTTTTTCTCTTGAACCAAATATTCTTTGTATATTTTAGAAAAGGTCACTCCTGTACACTGCTAATAACAGTGTCAGACACTGACTATGCAATGTAAAAATCAATGCAAGTTTGTGTATTATATCACTATCTTTCTCCGCACGAGGTGAAAGAATACTTAGTAGTATTTTATGCTTATTTCATATTTCTATATTCAAGGAAATTTTCATCTTTCTGTCCCAGTACTAACGCATTTGTATATGATCATAATTAACCAAAATGTCTTTAACAGTTTCTACATGTATACTGTCAAAGTTGATCATTGAAAATTGTTGAATATTATGAGTCTGGTACAATGTAGTTTGTACAAACATGCTGGTCTATCAGAAATGACATGGTTTGTGATATTTAGGAAGGAAACTTGCAGGTGTTAGATTTGTTAATTTTTTTCTCCCACATCAGAATTTCACTACTAATACTTAATTCTAATACATAAGGTTTTCATCAATTCCTATTTTTTCAAGAACTCTTGTATTTTCATTTGAGAAAGCATGTATACATTTTTTTCTTATCCATTTTGCACACAAATGACCTATTTTCCAATTGTGCCAAATTTGGTAGTGATGATATTTTGAATTTGTTTGAAAAAGAATGTGCTTAATTGAAGAGTTGTCTTGCCAATGGGTCATTTTTTCAAAGTAAAAGCAGAAAGAACTTGCCTCTCTATCTGATTTTATGGACCAGGACAATTGGGGTGTTGCTAGAAATTTGGGATCAATTACAAATGGCAGTAAATCTGGATGCGCCAATCCAAACCTTTTTTTCATGCCGTATTGATACATGTATCTTGTCAATAGCACAGAGAGTGCGTGAATGAAAATGCATGTTTCAATTTGCCACCGATTTTCAGTTGTTTGGTAATTGATCACAATTTTGTAGCAATATGCCTAAGTATGTTTACAAAGAATAAATATATCTGTTTCAAATGGCAATGCAACAATGCTCCTAGAATAATAATGTGTGATTTTTTTTTAATTGCACCAGAAAGGAAGTCGTGGAAAGTAGCAATTCAGTCGTGGAAAGATCACAGAATTCTTTTTCCAAATTTCTATGATCATATTCTGCTATTATAATAAGTTTTCATCAAATGTTTTAAAATGTGTGATTTTTTTTAAACCACACCTGAATGGAAGTCATGGAAAGTAGCAATTCAGTCATGAAAAAGTCATGGAATTCTGTTTCCAAAACTCTATGGTCATATTCTGCTATTATGATAAATTTTCATCAAATGTTATAAAATGTGTGATTTTTTTAAACCACATCAGAATGAAAGTCATGGAAAGCAGCGATTCAGTCATGGAAAGATCACAGAATTCTGTTTCCAAATCTCTACGGTCATATTCTGCTATCATAATAACTTTTCATCATTAGAAAATGTGTGATTTTTAAAACTGCCAAATAAATAATGATAATAATAATAATAGTAATAATAATAAGAAGAAGAAGAAGGAAGTCATGGAAAGTTCACAAATTTCTGTCAGAACCCAGTCTCAACAAGTTTTTCAACATGATAAAAAAGGGCTGCCTTTACACGGTAGTAGAGCACTAGTCCAGTGATGGTTTTCTGGAACCATTTTTGCCTCTCTTCCCATTCTTTTTCCTTGTTTTTCATAACACATGAATTCTTGTGATTTGAAAATTTGATTTGAATTGGGGAAAATTTTTTGTGACTTGAAAAAGTGCCATTGTTTTTCAACTAATTGATTTCACCTATTACTCCTACATGTGAATGTTAAGCTCAAGTCAACTTCACTTCTTTGTTTAAAGTAGTCCACATTTTTGAGATGATGTTTGGAGAATTGTATATTTTACCTTCATTTGCTTGAATATTGTGCTCTGTTTTATTATTCGTTTTCACTTTATTGCTCTCATTTCTTTGAAAAATGTTAAGAATATTTTATAACCTTACAACTTGACTAGCTATCCAAAGACAAAACTATTATATATATTGTTTTTGTTGTTTGTATATATGTAGTATAATCTTTGTTTTTGTTCATGAGATTTTATATATGTAGTATATGTATAGTATTGTGTATCCATCATAATTTTTGTAAAGTCGAATGAGGTTAGAGTCATCTCTAAGTGGCACAAATTTAAAGGCTGTGACTGGGGCAGAAAAATTTTGCTTTACTTAAAAGCAGAAAAATCAGAGATACAGATAGAAAAAGTTTGAAGTAAATCGGACTATAAATAAAAAAGTTATGAATATTTCAATGATATAACTGAACAGTGATTTTTATTCAAATTGGTAAATTTGGTCTCGTGATGTGATGTATGTCATGCACTTCTCTGAAAGTGGTTTATTATATCTTGTTGCTTTCAAACTTCCGAAAACCAACATTTTTTTCATTGATAAATATATGTTTGCAGAATTTGTTGATGCAACCATTTAATTTACAAAAAAAAAAATGTGTGCTTTTATGGTTAATATGGATTCTGAAACAATAGGTTATGATAAGGCACTAATCGAGAAGTGCATAACATAGATCATAACACATGACCAAAATTTGCCAATCTGCTTGAAAACCCCTGTTGAGTTATATAATGAGCTGTTTGAACTGTTCGTCTGATTTTTCTGCTTGTAGTTAAAGCAAGTTTTTTTCTGGCTCAGATGAAGCATTTATAGTTGTGGCACAGCGCCCTGCCATCCACAAGCCAGAGAAGGGGGAATAGCAAACATCGTAGTTGCCAACTTTCCAGAATGTATATGCCTGAAGATAGAAATTAGAATGCGAATCAGCAAACAGCTGAACCAAATACTTTTCTTAGCGAGAAAACGTATGATTACATGCTCTCTCATGAGACAGTATTTGGTTCAGAGGTTTGGTGAATCGCATTTTGATTCCTATCCTCATACATTTTCCAGACGTTTGGCATCTTTACATATTATCTGTTTTGGATTATCTTGAAAATTTCCTTGCAACATGCATTGACAAATCTGCACCGTATTGGCTCGGCCTGGTTGGATGACAGAGCATTCATTATATCATATGTGTTTTTTTTTCTATACTAAATTTATAAACCAAAAAAAGTTTGAAGTAAGGTAAAGATCTGTAATTATAGTGCAAGTGTACAGAGAGTATGATTGATAAGTAGCATGACGTTTTTCTGAAATGATAAATATGAAGGGTTATTGGTGAAGATGTCTTGTTGTTTGCTCGACAGAAAGGCACAAACGTTTGTTCTGCAGGACGTAACCGAAAATTTAGAGGTAAATCTAAGTGTTGAGATCAAAAGTTGAATGTTCAGTATTTTCAACCAGCAAAGATGAACTTTCACCATCATGATCTTGGTGTGTATCACTTTAGTGTTTTGCAATCTCAATTTCAATAATCATTGATGCAAAAATCTTGTAATTAGTCCTTGCAGTCTTTACAAAATCAGATAAAAAGTAACCAGAATCATAATGTTATTGTTCGTAGTGCTGAATTTTTAAAGACTGCAGATGCCATCTACGGCCTCCGTTTAGGAATCAAGTTTGTGCCATTCTGTCGGGCAGACATATGGTAGCCCTTAGTTGACATGTTTGATAATTACTTTTTAAGGAAAAGGGTATCCTTTCTAACAACATTTTGTGTGTGAAAATTACATCATTTGGTGACTTTTTTTTCTGAAAAAGACATCTTTTGGTGACCTTTTCTTTTCACAGAGGCATGATTTTTGCTGACTTTTTTTTTCTTCTGAATAGGACATCTGTGGGTGACCTTTTTTTCACAAAAGCATGATTTTTGCTAACCTTTTTTTTATGAAAAGAACATCTGTGGGTGACCTTTTTCTCACAAAAGCATGATTTTTTGCTGACTTTTTTTTTAAAAGGATATCTGTGGCTGACCTTTTTTTTTCCTGAAAAGGGGAGTATCAAATTTGTCCTCTTAGGGCTACCATACTAGACATCTTAATACAAAGAGAGGGTTATGATTGTATATTATGTTGATATTGTGAAGTGTATGTATATAGTCTTCATGTGTGTTGTACAGAGTCAATTGATAATACCATATAATGGTTTCAAGTGTGTGATTGTGTCAATTTAGGGAAAATAAAAAAGTTTATTGTAAAATCTTTGAAATGTGCTCGAAAATGTCTGTCACATGCCCATCTGTAATTGTAAGCATATTTCATAAATCATTACATTAGTTGATTATTTTTTAGATGTAATGTCTGTTTGTTTTTCTCATTTCCATACGTACATTTGAATACATTATGAAACAAAAATGAAAAATACTTCACTTGAATAACGTTTCATAAATTGAAATAATGTCATTTTTTCGTCGCAATTATGTTGAAGGACATATATACTGAACATGTTAAAGTTTATGTGATTATTATCTGTTGAATTGGTAACTTTGCAGCAAACTATTCTTTAAAATGTTACCAAACCTAATACTTGCTTCATAGAATTTCTCTCTCTACACCTCCATAAACAAAAACATTTTTTGATTTACAAGACAGTGCTCAAAATAAATCTTTACAAAAACTGAAAAAGAATAAAGTACAAGGGGGTATATTTCATTATTTTATATCTTAATGTCTTATATCGCGTTGATTCACTTTCATCATAATGTATGCTGAAATACGCCCTTAGCCCATTTGATAACTTGTACAGTGGTAATGTATCTTTGTTTGTCATTGACATTTAGTGTCAAGCCCGGTCACATACCGTACATGTAGGACCCTGGAAGCAACACGATTCACCCCGACTCTTTGTTAATTTACAGTCGGCCAAATTTACTTGAAAAAAAGTTTTGAGTCGTTTTGAGTATAATCGACATAATTTGGCTTTTCTCATACATGTAGTAGTATTCAGAAAGTGCTCCTAATCTTAATATTTTGATAGAATTACCACGGCAATGAAAATAAAACTAACAGAAAAGAGAGAATTGGGTAAATGCCCAAATTCTAAGTGTTCAAAAATTATTCACTGATTTTTGGACCTGAATTATCACTTTTATACTTTATAGATGTACTTCAGTAAGAAAATGAATACTTTCATATTGGACCAAAGACTATTTTTGTTAGGTATTAATTTCGTTCTTGAAAAGGAAAGAACTGAGGATGATTTATTATGATTTTGGAATTATTGACTTATTTTCTCAGGGAGTCAAAATTAGAAAAATGAAAGTATAAATGAGATTTAATAGATGGTCACAAAGGATTCTGAACAATCGTTTTTTGAGCAAGTGGAAAAAATTAAGTAGGTTGTAATCCAGTTGGAAATATCCATTTATTTTATGTATACATTACCTAAATACCTTATATGTTTAACATCAAACATAATCTAGCCATTCATTGTTTGTAATTTCATTGAGTTTTGTTATGCGGAAAGTTGTATTAACTACAATTTCAATTTGTGTGTTTAAAAAATCATTTTGTTAGAAATGGAGCACAATGTGTAGCAACAATTTAAAAAAAAATCTTGTCTCACCAAAATATCAATTTTGTAGACTACCTTTTTTGTGCTAATGACCTGTATAGTTGCTTTCATATTTTCTCATACTTTAGCCATTTTTTTTTTAGGTATATGCTACACCAAATTAGATTAAGATCATATTTTATTGATTTGTAATGAACACATGTTAATTTATAAGCCACTCATTTCATTTACCATACCAATTAATCAAACAATTGAACCTGATTGTACTTAACTTTTTTTTTCGTTTTGATTACTGTAATTTTTTTACACGCAGGCTTGTTATTTTCTCTGGTTAATTTAAGTAAATGTTGAGTAAAAATAAGTAATTTGTTTGATTTGCAATACATTAAAGATGGTAAAAGTAAATTATGTTATGTCCTGGGAGAGAGGTCGATTGTACATATTTGAATCTTTTTGACGGCAAGAAATGTATGTATATATATTGGAATATGGCATGCGTGATATGGAGGTACCTGTTTTAGTAGAGTGATAATAACTGCCATTTGTTTGGTACAAGAACGCGAGTCCGCTTTTTCATCATTAGTTGAGCGATGTGTCTGGATAGAATTTAGTGCGAAGGTTTGGATTTCAGTATGATTTATAAAACTATATAAACCTGTTGTGATGGAAAAGAATTTTTCTATCATGTATTCAAGCGCACATCTGAAAATAGCATGGGATCAGAGAAGCCAATTTTCTAGGATAGGCATAGGATATAAATTGAATTATGAATCACCACGTTGCTGGACCAAAAATTATCCTATGAGAGAAAGTGTATGGTTACCATTACGTTTACTCTCATGAGAAAATATTTGGTTCAGCTGTTTGGTTATCGCATTTTGATTTGAATAAAGAGCACTGCTGAAACTGTTCATCCCCTGAATAATGTAGAGCTGTGGAGTTAAATGAAGTCAGAGGGAGATTGAGCTTTCAATCCTAGCAGAATCTTGCTAAACATTACGATTCTGTTAGGATCCAAAGCTCAAGGCAATAGCTCTCTTTGACTTCACTTAAGCCCCGGTCACATAGGACCCCGGAAGCAACACGATTCACCCCGACTCATTGTTAATTCAGGTACCTGCCTCAGAACAACGAGTCGGGGTGAATCATGTTGCTTCTGGGGTCCTATGTGACCGGGGCTTTTATTGATTTCTATCTTCATGCATGTTCCAGAAGTTTGACATATCTGTGGTATACTTTATATTGTGCTTTGAACTGAACATTGGTACGAAAGATTCTGCAAAAGAGATTCAAGATTTATTTTGAGTAGATTGTTTTGGACCAAGTGCAACTTTTCTGTAGAAAGAATCGGACCAAGTAGATGGTATTTAAGAAGGCTCGTAATTATATAAAAGGGAAATGGCTATCGCACATGTATAGATTTGTTCTTCTAGAAAAAGCTGTTTGTTGCATCAAGAAATATATCTCTCTCCTCCCAGTCACCATGGTGCATTTAAGTGAAAATAAACACCCATAACCTTCGCTCTCCCGACTCTGATAAATTATATAGTCCCAAATGTGTATATTTGTGTAGGTATGTAGTGCAATATAAAATATAAGATTTGATAAGAGTTTCGCTACAATAAGATAATTTCTTTTTTCGAGTTGAACTGTTTTTATAGTGAGCTTCATTTTAGAAGCATGAATCTAAACTCTTTCACTGTTGTACAAAAGCCATCTTTATATATATATATATATATATATATATAAGAGATTAAAGTTGATAAGTCAGTTTAAAGCAGTGGTGTTAAATTTCAAAGTGATAAAGATTTGTACTTTATTTTTGTGTGATCTTGATATTTTGATGACTGTCTCAAACTCTGTAAACTATTAATGAAAAATTACAAAAAAGTGTGTTCGGAAATGCTATGAATGATTAAAAAAATTAACAGTTTTGAATGCTGTTTTGATAATCTATTGTTTGCTTTTGTATTTATTTCTCTTTGATGTCGCTCAATACGAGATATTTGAAAATTGTCAAGGTACATAGATTTGAAGAGACCAAAGATGCCAAGTATCATGCGTTGTCTGCGAGAGTCATGATTTTTGGAATTTTCTCATGTCCAAATTTGTGGAAAATTGTAATTTCATTGATCTCGTGCCTCTGAAGATCTTCACTTATATCATTGCCCGATGGGAATGAGCATTAATCCCATGAATTTTGATTTGGGACCACTGACCCTTGGCATCTCTGGGAGACTGAAAACTCTAGCACAACTTAGCAAAGGGGGGGGGGGGGTTCTACCACTACAAGAAAGACTTGGGACAAAATTATCCCCACGTAGTAAAAGGAACATTGTTATATCAGACCTCTTTATACAATGTTTCCATTGGAGCACATCAGCCAATTAGCATCAAGGATTTCCAAAATACATGTTACTATAAAACTTTTAGCACCAATAGATTTGTGCAACAACAGACCCTGATTGATTTGAAAGTTAACCCTACATGTAGCTTGTGTAGATAATCGTTCAAGCTAGGAGTTGCATGAATGAATGAGGGCTTAGTCCGAGTCAGTCATTACCGCAGCCATGATGAGTGAAAAGAATGGCTTGATCATTTTCACTCACACCTCTACTACTGATTGACTCGAGCTTTGTGCTCCTGATTTTATGAAATTTATATACATGTACAAGTAGCTCAAATGACTATCAGTAATTATGCAAAACACTGCATGAAGTTTTGGCTAGATGCTACTTTTTATGATAAAATCAGAGACATGCTAATTGAGTACCTCTTTCATCTTAGAGTTACTTTCCCCTCTCCAAGCCCCCCCCCCCTCTCTCTCTCTCTCTAATTTCCTTTCTTTCTATCTCTAACTCCCTCTTTCTGTCTTTGGTATTTTCTTAAGAATTCCCATTACCTCTTTATCTTCCTTTTCTTCTTCATTGGCCTCGTTTTAATATCACCTGTCTTTATTCTACTTCAACATGTCATCTATTCTATCAAAGCTCTTTTTTCATACTCTATTTCATCACATCTCAACTTTCTGTTTACCAGACTCGCATCTTTCATATTCTTGCCCCTCTCTTTCTCACCTCTTCACTTTTTCCACTCAACATCAAGCTTCTTATTTTAAAATTCAGGATTTTATTTCTGATTTATAAGCTTTTCTCTAAATAATGTTTATAATAAGTTAGCTCTTAGCCTAAACCTTCATACTAGATGCACAGAATAAAGGCTGCTAAAAACATTTTGTTACATTTTGTAATGGCATTTATGGACAGAACAATTTAATATTTCTCTTAATGTTAATACAAATTTGCATAATATACATTTGACTTGCGACATTACTCCAAATTTCAATTCATGCTAAATGAATTGGTAGAACATACATGACACAATTTGTCTGGGATTGTAAACTGGGAAACAAAATATCTCTGTAACAATTACAATTAAAATGTATTATTTTATTACAAAAATGAAATTGAATAAATGATTTCATTTCTGCATAAATAAAATTATGTGAATCTGTATATAAATTTGAAAATGAATAATCAATTTCTTGGTAGGATTTACCAAGTAGCAATCCAAATTCTTGTTCCATTGTATGAAAAAAAAACATAAAAGGTAATGAAGATTCATTCTGGGACGGATCAAGGATTTGTGAGGGGATGAGTTCTGACTTGACCAACAAAATGGGACAAAATTGGGTTATGTAGCCTTTGATGCAGCGGCAGTAGCCATTTTGCCCCCCCTCCCCCATCCCCTGGGGCCAATGGCACAAAATGGTCTTGGTTATCCTCTTCTTGCTAAGACTTCTTAACTTCTTGTGCCAGCCTCTTAACACAAACACAAACGCGGATATGTCTATATTATTAAGAGGATGGCATATGCAGTTAACGTCTAAGCAAGAAGAAGATACACTGTAGCTCAGATCATTTCGTGCCATCGGCCCCAGATTTATATATTTTCATCCCATGAATGAACCCCCATATTCTGTACATTTCGAGAAAAGAAAAGCAGAGATTCCAGTGGCAACCTTCCAATAAGGAAAGAAATCAATCTATCACTCTCCAAACAGCTGACACTAATATTTTCTCAATATATTAGGCATGATAACATTATGCTTCCTCTCTTAAGAAAGTATTTGGTTCCACTGTTTCTTGATTCACAATTTTTAATTTCTATCCTCATGGATATTCTGGAAGGTTAGAAGCTCTGCTGAAGCAACAGACGTCATTATATGTGTACATTCTAGATATACTAGTATCCTTGGGTATAAACCCAGATGACAGAAATCATTCAAGGTGGATGTTACTAGAAATTTACAATAAATTACAAGTTGCAGTTGATTGGCATATGGCCATTGAAATTTTTATTTTATACCTGTCTTTGTTAGAAGAACATGTCTTTGTCTAAATGAACATTCCAATTGGCAACTGATTTGCAGTTGATTTGCAAATCAACTTTCCAGACACAAAATCCAAGTCCTTGAATATTGAATATCTACTAAAAGAAAGTTCCTTGGAAAACTATATATAATTATCAATCATAATCATCAATAAATAAAATTAATTTGGTGTCATTTTAAGACATCCTTATCAGCATCAAATGGTCTTAGGGCTGGGGCGGTTGTTCGAAACCTGCAATCAATTAAATATCAGTTGTAAATTGATACACAATATTTTCAGTCATACATGGTCTGCGCTCATTACAAGATGCACATAAAACAGCGTACCAATCAACTGCAACTTGCACTTGATCGCAAGTTTGTAGCATCACACCCCTAGACCATCTTGTGACCACATGGCATTGCGATCAAATCATCAACAATGAAAATAAAACATACTTGGAATGATATTAATTGCTGAACATTTCCAATTCATTTCAATCAATTTGTTAACACATCTATCACCAATGTCATTTGAAGGCCTATGTATTATTGGAGAGCCAGAATCATTTCAACATTAATTATTTCCATTCTACTTTAGTAATATCACTTATGTATTGGGTCAAAATGTATATCATTCAAGGCTATATGATGTGCACTATGACAACCATCATTCTACACTGGCCACTTATCTATACCAGTTGGGTAGTTTAAAATAACCTGGGACGGACCTCATTTCATCTCAAGTGATGCAGTATGCATCCGTGCTTCCATAATCAAAATCCCAGACTGGTCTGAAGTTTCAATTGAGTGATTTTGACGTTGGGTAGATTAGAATTGAATCTAATTCTTGCCTTATCCCAACATGAATAAACACGAATTGACAGTGCGTTTGTGGAAAAAATTCACAGGCATACGCTGAAAGGATTCAAACCCACGACCTCCTCGTGACTAGAAAGGTGTCTTAGCACTAGACCATCGAGAGCCGATGGAAGTGGCAGGCTCGATTTCTGTAATAACAGCAGGTACTGCTTAAATATCAATTGAATGACTTTAGTATTGGGTAGATAATTGAAATTTTTCCCAACATCTCCGAAATGCACTGTCAATAAGTGTTTATTCATGTTGGGATGGGGCACGAATTTATTTCAATAGTCTGAAGTTATTTCAGTCTCTGTGCCATGGATGTAGTCTGGCAGACAATTTTGATGATTTATTTTTGTAGTATGCAAAATGTGATTCTGGTCCGATTCTAGAACCTGTTTCTTTCTGATTGTATCCGTCATCTGCCGTTCTTTACCATGGTCTAAATCAGACGTCATCCTTTCGTGTTCTATTCCATTCAGGCGATATCAAAATACCTGATTTCTCTGAAGTCAATTTTTACATAAGAGCTGGCTGGCACACAATCTTTACGGTACACTCTGATATAAAAACCTGTACCAGTTTAATCCTATCAGTCATATAGCGTTCTATACGATGGTGTACGGCCGGCATCATTATTTGTATTCTTATCAGGCAATAATAAAAATCCCTGATTTCTCTGAAGTCACTTTTTTTATAAGAGCTGGCAAACAAATTATGCGTAAAACTTTGGTGTAAAAACCTGTACCAGTCTGATTTTCTCAGTCATATAAAGTTATATGCCATGGTGTATGGCTGGCATCATTATTTCTGTTCTTTTCGGGCAATAATAAAAATCCCTGATTTTTCTCAAGTCACTTTTTTGTAAGAGCTGGCAAACAAATTTTGTGTAACACTTTGGTATAGAAATATGTACCAGTCTGATTATATCAGTCATCTAAAGTTCTATGCCATGGTGTATGGCTGGCATCATTATTTCTGTGCTATTCGGGCAATAACGAAAATCCCTGCTTGGTCTGAAGTCACTGTTGTTTCATGAGAGCTGGCACATGATTTTGCTGTTACGCTTTGGTATACAGACCTGTACCAGTCTGATTATATCAGTCATATCAAGTTCTCTGCCATGGTGTAGGGATGGCATCATTCTACTGGTGGTGGTATCCTTGGTATAACAGGCAGGATAAGGTTACCGAACGATGAATCTTCGGTATAGAAACCTGCATCGGTCTGATTATATCAGTCACATAAAGTTCTATACCATGGTGTAGGGCTGGCATGATTATTTCTCTTCTTTTCGGGCAATAACGAAAATCCTGATTTCTCTGAGGTCACTGTTGTTTCATGAGAGCTGGCACATGATTTTGCTGTTACGCTTCGTTATGAAAAAAACTGTCCCATCCTGATTATAAAGTTCTATACCATGGTGTAGGGATGGCATCATTCTACCGGTGGTGGTATCCTTGGTATAACAGGCAGGATAAGGTTACCGAACGATGAATCTTGGGTGATGAAATACGCCGAGGAGTTTGTGTGGGCATGCTGCAAATGAACAGGTACATGTAAGAAACAAAAAAATGATTATATAAAAAAGTTAATCATAACATACTTCTGAATGACTTCAAAGTTAAAATCAGATACAGTAGTCTCTATTTTAGTCGTATATTTATAATAATAATAAGAAGAATTTGCATTTATAAAGCGTCTTTTCGTAAGATTCAAAGCGCATTTATAGACTCTCCATCTGATCGACTCACGTAACCTTATTTAGAATGCTTATGGAACATCATCTCCGCATTATCGGCAACTCCGCTTTAATAGAGGGCATGAAATATTTTTCCCAAGGAATGCTGATTAAGCCGAGACCACTGTACTTGCAAAGAACCTCAATTTGGAAAATAGGTGCTTAGAAGCAATCTTTCTTGATAACAATGAAATTGATAACAAGTAAGGCCAAACTGGTTAAAAGCGTAATAATTTCAGTCACCACTCATTTCTACACTCTAGCCAATGCATGGAGCAATGCATGGGACCATTATAATATCACAAGTCCAGACACAGCCCAATTTTAAATATCTATTTGCTCATTTCTCTGCCATTGTACATTTTCTTACAAAATAGTTTGGCAAATGCAATTCATGTAAGGTTTTGAACATTCATTTAAAATTTTCTGGGATTCTTTGAACATTTATTTTCCAGTTATTACCGATACCAGATACAGTTAAACCTCGTTATAACGAGGTCCTTGGGACCAGAGAAATTATCTCTTAATATCGAAACCTTGTTATATCAGGGTCCAATTACAATAAAATACAAAGAGATGGGACAAGGTAAACTATCTTGTTATAACGAGATCTCGTTATATCAGTGCTCTTTATAACGAGGTTGGACTGTATTACATTTCATTGGGGCAAATGAACATACAAATAAAATGATTCTATGAATATAGTAAACAGGACCATACAACTAAGCAGAATAGTTTGTTATCCATAAACCTAAAAATCAAATGGTCATAAATCTCCAATGCAAACATCATAAAATACCTGGTACATGCGGGTACATGAATATACTTCTCTCAAGTTTCAGATGGGATTTCAGTTCCACAATACAGTCCAACGTCGTTATAAAAAGCATTGATATTTTTTTTTTATAAAGGGCCTTCTCTCGATAAGAAGGTGATATGGGCCCCATCTCTTTGTTTTTTTGGGGTTTTTTTTTTTTACTGTATTTTAGCCCTGATATCACAGGATTTCAATATGATGAGGGAATTTTGCTGGTCCAAAACGTTTTTTCTAACTTTTTGTAATTGTCTAAAAAAAAGGCTTACAGAATTATATTCTACGGAAATATTAAAATGTTTATCTACTGCAAATTCTTCATATAGGGGTTAAGTTTTCTTGCTTATTTGCAATATATTAAACGAAGGGGCAGTGAAATTATCCCTACATGGTGAGAATTCTAATCCTCAACTTAGATCTGCATAATCAGATTTTTGTTTACAGAGTTAATAACTCATGAAAGAAGGATACAAAATGTGCTTTCTCTGTATCATTATGGCTTTCGTTAGGAATAAATCTATCTTGGTATAAACAAAGTTGTTTGACTGTTACCTGTAAAGCTTGTTGTTGTTTATTAGCAGACATCTGAGCTTCTTGTGGGTCTCGCATCAACTGAAATTGGAAAAGAGTTAAAAGAAAATGCGTACAATGTTAAGAAACTTTGTAAAGCGCTTAGAGAAAATGTTATTAAGCGCTATATAAATAAAGACTTATATTACAAACAAATTTGTTACTTCTGTGGGATGCTCATTAGAAATTCTTTTAAGTCAAATTTCTCGTAAGTTGAAGAGATTTGTGTGGTCCCAAGAGATTAAGCTTATGCCGAGTTACCTGTATATTCTGTCTTGAGGAAAAAATGAGTGATGGATTAATGTATTTGTTTTCTGCTTGTTGACATAAATCAATGTACTTTACAAACAAATTTTATTTATTTGAGTTGCAAGTGCATGATAGTAAAGGCATATTATGCAAAACTAAATTCAATACAGCTGATAGGAAAATTGCCAGGTATAGCTGATATTCTATAAGTTTCAAGGAAACTAGTTAGTTTTTTTAATGACCATCTCAGATGCAAAATGGGTTTCATTGAAATTTGCAGTATAAATCTATCATTATTTTAATTTCCTCCATCAAGAAGTTCATCCACATTGTGCTGCACTCAACCCAAGTGAGCCAAATGAGTATCTGGTACGAAATGTAATTACTTGAAATATCAACATGCAAAATAGTAGACTAGTCAAAGCCAGGGTAATGATAAATGTCACTAGCACTCTTGTGTCATGAATAGTTAGGTTGTATCAATATCTGCAATAATTCTTGTCTTATCCAAATTGATGTAAATGGGAAGCCCATGTTTCACTAACATAATAAAGATTTTATGAACGACTGGTATCAATTCTTGTGCTCAATACGTGTAAGATTACCCATTATCTAGCATAAGAACTGATTCCTGTTATTCTTAACCTTAATTCTACTGGGATTTTCATTGAGGTGTTATTACCGGAGGAAGGGCCTGGGGCATTATTTTTCATTATGCCCCCCCCCCCTGCCCTGGTATGGTTAAAGTTGCTTTATAGTATTTCTGATGGCTATTACTGTCCTGTTCTGAATTTGCAAATCAGTTAGCAAGAATACTTTACCAATTCATTAGTCTCTTTTAAAGTTCAAGTTAACTTACCCCCATGCCATTGTCCTTCATCTGCATTGTAGGCCTGAAATAAATGAAGATAGATTTTGTTAAACCCTAAAGTGTCCAACATTTTTCATGATGCAATGGATACACAAAAGTATGTACACTGTAGGTAAATTTGATCTTCATATGATTAATAGCAGTATGAAGCAATAATAAAGCAAAATTTGAATTAAAGTGATGACAAGCAATAGCTTTTCAAAATCTTTAATGGAAAATTAACAAAATTCTTTGAAGAATTAGGGGTCAAATCATAAACGAAAATCAAAGCTCTATACTAAAGCTTTGAATCTCTGTATAAATAATGATTTAAGAAAGAATTCAACTCTGGTGTAAATTGTGAAAATATTCAACTGACAATACTGCTGAAATTAAAAAGAATTCCATTCTGTTCAGCCAAAGGATATTAACTCATTCCATGTTTTCTTCGCATCAATGAACATCCGTTGGCCTGTTTTCTTCGCACTTTTGCACAGATTCGCCCATACAAACATGTACACTCCCTAAATAATGCAACACACAGAGGGTTTACGGGTGAACGCACAAAGAGTTAAAAAATGATGTTTGACAACTCGTATCAAATGGATGTTTTGAGAAAGAGATTTACTGGCATGCAAAAATACATCTGTGTACATGTACAGCCTTTTGTTATACAGACAGATTTCATGTATAGCAATATCATGTTCTAGAACCACAAAAGAGTTGCCACAATCCAAAATGTCAATCACCTACCAAATATTTTCTCAGGAGAGAAAGCATACTGTATGGGTATTGTTATCATGCTTACTCTAATAAAAACATATTTAAGTCAAACAAATATTCCCACAATTTACGAAGTAGACAGGACAAACTTATTCTAAAACTCCCACACCTTAAAACAAAAGTGACCCTTGGCGACTGCGCCTTCAGCTGTGCTGCTCCAAAACTTTGGAACAAATTGCCAATAGAAATAAGATCATCTATTCATCTCCATCTGTAGAACTTGTTTTTAAAAACTTGTTGAAAACTCATTAATTTCTCGAAGCTTTTCAATAATATCTTGTACCTTTATGCATTATTTTTGTAACAATATCCACAGACCCTAACATCACAGCGCATATATCCATATAGTGACTGCGCTATATAAATTATCTAATTATATTTATATTCATTTATATATATTTGGTCCACACGTTTGGTGTTTCACATTCTAATTTCTATCTTCATGCATATTCTGGAATGGTTGGAATCTATGCCACATCATGTGTGACCTGCAGCAATTAATGGGTTAAGAAATACAAAACAAAAATTCAAAATTATACTTCTGTTGTATTATCTAAATTATCAAAGTTTGGTCCATTCTTATTCATAGAAACTTCTCTCATAATCATGTAACAAATCCTTGGCAAATAACCATTTTGTCAGACTAAAACCCTTTCAGGAAGATATAACATCTATTTTTTTTTATTTATTTGTTTTTGGGGGGAGGGAGGGGGGGGAGGGTTCAATAATGTTTTTTATTAAAAAAATATACCAGATGCATATGAAGATAGAGAAAAAAAATCTACACCAAAGCTGGCCATTAAGTTATTGTGCCGCCATTTGAAGTTTGTCTAAGAGAATTTTTTTAATGAGAATGATCACAGTTAAAGTTGACATATATCCTTAAATTGGCAACAAATTAAACATGTAAAATCTGTATTTCGCACTCAAATTGGCAACTCTAATACATTGTTTTGGTGATGAAGATCCAATTTCGGATCATAATATTCAACTTGAATGTTTTAAAAAAGTGAAATAAAAATTCAGTGTTGCCAATTTAGGAAAGGAATAGTGATCAGGTTGACTTTGTTGCAAAATAAATCTGTCCTATAAAAGGGTTGATAGATCAGAGTTACTTTGAATGGTACCTACCCTCCTGGTCCTGAAGATTGCATCCTGGCACTCATCCTCTTTTTCTTCTCTTGTAAATCCTCTAAGATTGCCATTCTATTCACTGTCAAAAAGGACAGAAATATTATGATGTAAAAATGTATTCATTCATTTGTTTACTTCATTTTATTCAAATAGGGTAGCACGAAACAAATTAGAAAAGAGCATGGAGAAGATAAGGAACAGGAGGAATTAAGAATAGGAGGAGGAGCAAAAATGAGAATAAAGGATGAAGAGTGGATCACTGGATGAGAGGTGGATGAGGGAGAGGAGGAAGGGTGACGAAGCCGAAGCCGAAGGAAGGAAGGAAGGAGGAACAGAAGGAGGCAATTAACTATTAGATATAGATAGCAGAATTTTTTTCAGAATTTTTCAGTACGATAGGATTATTAGGCCTAAAAGTTTTTTAACACATGAATTACTTACATAAAGGCGACCCTGAGATGAAAAGGCAGAGCTTCTACAGTTCTACTTGACTCACTAAACTCAGGCTTAGCTTCAAAAAGCTTTTTCACAAACACAAGAATCTACACATGGGACTCTATACATCTAAAGAGACACGAATATCACTTGCATCCCGACATACTCGCACAAATTATAGTAATTCTTCACATTTACCTTGACTAGCACTTGATCCTGGTGCCGACATTTCGATAAGAGGTCCCTTGTCTTCCTCAATCAAGGTTAAATCACTCAATTTGAATTTCCAAGACGAGCTAGTTTGCAATCGGAAAGCTTTATCAATTAATTAAAAGGTCACAAGTAAAATGACATTACGTGCCCAATAAATATTCATGAGAAAAAATTGATAACGTAATGAATATTCATTACGTAGATGCATGAAGCACCCTTGATCATGTTGATGGATTTGTCAATAATATTTTGATCCAAAATCATATTGATGTTTTGTTTTGAGAAAATTACAATTTTTTAGCCAAACGTCCTTCACTATATATAGTCTTTTATCTAGCAAAATGGTATGTTGAGTATTAAAAAATGTTTTTTTTTGGTAGATATATTTTTCACCAATAGACGATTGGTTTGAAATTCTCATTTGATGAATAGAGCGAAGCTTTATTGATAATGAATTCAAATTTTATGCATGATCTCTACTAATAGGTCGTTCTTGACAACCTGAAAGCTTGCCTGAGGTTTATCCGACATAGCGACTAGTACTCAACCCAGGTGACCTATTCAACTGGTAGACATTCCAACTAATCAGCTAATACCAGTCACATCAGCGACTAGAGGTCACAGTCAGCGATTTGTCATCCCCAGGGCAAGAACATCACTACTCAGGGATTCCTTTTTCCCGAACACCATCCGTTCGTGGAATGGTCTGCCCGAGTTCGTGATTTCATCGTCTTCCTTAGACGTCTTCAAGTCACAAATTGGAGAAGTCACACTCACTCTCTAAGATACACGAGAAGATCTGTAAATATTGTAAATACTTTATCAAGCGGGTTCTAGCTAAGTTCAAATCATGTTAGCAATAAATACAACCAACCAATGTTGTGCGACAATACTCCTATGAGGTTCTGCACACTACAGGAAGAAGAAGAAGAAGGTGAGGTGAATGGGTACCTGGCAGGAATATTTATTCTTTAAAATGCCAAGTGCGCCGTGAATGGCTGCCGGGCTAAAGCCAGGGTAATAATAATGTAAACCGCCTTGAGCACTAAGCAGAGTGGATACGTGCGCTATATAAATTGCATCTATTTATGTATGCATACGTGGATTCCAAGTGTTACACATGTATAGTTCAATTGTTATGAACCAGTCTAATGAGAACCAGTCTAATGAGTATGATGTAATTTTGTTTGCTGGCAGCAAACATGTACATACATTTTAATCTTTGAATAAACGTGCCTATTTTAATATGGAATTTATATTCTTACAAGTTTCTCGAAATTTTGAAGAAATCATAAATATCAAATTGCAAACAAGCTTGAGAGCTGGGGCAGATGGGGTTGCAATCACAACCCCCCCCCCCCCCCTTTGTGAAAGGTAGTGGATGGTCGAATGGTGTCTGCTTACCGGTCACCCCCCCCCCCCCCCCATAATGGAGGATTTATCAATGAATGCCAAACTTCCTTTCCAAACATTTCAGATTAGACTTTGGGTAGCCGTATCCCTGAGTGCACCATGCTTTTTTTTGGGGGGGGGATGGAGGGGGAGGCTTGTTAGCTCCTCGAAATATCATAATTAAAAAGTATATGTATATAACAACATAGTATATTTAACCGATAAGAATACACTGACCTTCTTCAATAAGTTGCTAGCTTGTCATAACAGGACATTGAATAGATTAATTGAAATGTATATTGCTGTTATTATTATTATCAATATTATTATCATTATATTATTTCTATTATCATCATTACTATTATTGATATAATTATCTATTCGGTAATTTTAACAAATGTAAATATACAATTTAAGAATAAATATTCTTCACCCATTTTACCTGCGGATCCGCCCCGCTTGGCTGGCAAGCAAAAAAAGAACAAAACAAAAGTTTTCATGTTGGCTTATCAATATTCATTCCATTTCATTCTATCATTTCAGTACACTTTATACACTATTATTGATATTTTTTGGTTTAATTATATATTTGATTTCTTTATTTGAACAAAAATGTTTGATCAATACTTTATGATTATTGCAATTCCGTTCATTTCTTTCAATAGACAGAGAGAACAATATTGGTAAAATGCATATTCATTAGGTTGCGTGGAATATTTACGAATGATGTCATGTCATTTTAGTTGGCCCCATCGAAGCGAGTTTGATAATTAGACGCGGATCCGGATCTTACAATTCAGAGACATCGGATGAATTGAGCTACCTTTGGCGACCACTCCAGCGACCACTCGTGGGCAGCGAAGCGTGACGAGCACGAGAACAATAGGAA
>BQKZ01004164.1:8306-30135 GCA_036244855.1 Temnopleurus reevesii
TCAGATGAATGACCTTTGTATAGCAGAGTGCGGCTTCAAACATGCTGTTACATTGAGGTTCAGTAGATCAGATGAATGACCTTTGTATAGCAGAGTGCGGCTTCAAACATGCTGGCTAACAGATTTCTCAATGTAATATACTGTCCTGTACTTCACTATGACTTCCCAAAAATGATGGTAGCTAAATGGTGCTGTTGCATGAAACTTAGATGTCCAGGGTCCGGCGTCCTAAGTATGTGAGATTGATGTTGATTCCCAAAGGGCAATTTTGAACTGAATTTAATTTAATTTATTTCTGTATTAAAAACTTTTACAATTTGAGTATACTGCGGATTGCCCACTTTCAGGTTGCCCAATCACAGAGGTGTGATATCAAAAGAAATGCGTGCAAATTAAAAAAAAAATTGAGATTGAGAAAGTACCCCAAAACGTGAATCTATGCATGAAACCATCATAATAGAAATCTTGAAACCGGGTCTTTCTCTAAATAATGTTCCCAGTATACCTGGCACATGGGGAAATCTGGAAAATGAGCTCCAGTCTTTTCGGTCAGTTGAAAATCAGCGAAGTTTGTTGTTCTGAAAAATTGGGAACCCTGACAACAACATTGAGCAATATTGGTAAATGAGGATGCACAAAAGATAGTTTGAAATGTGTGAATTAGGATGTCATAGTTATCCTGAAACTTTGAAAATTCATCAGGAAAAGCATGAAATTTTGTTTCACTCAAATATTTGAATATATTTGAATTCTATACCTGTAGAATTGAATCTTTGCTATTTCAGGATTCCTTTTTATTTCATACCCTGCTTCCCATAGATCAACATCACTTTGTTGAAATGATAATCAAATGATAAGCAGTTACTATGCATTTCACTGAAACCCAAAATACTGCTTTTGAGCTTTGTTTTTTGGTTTATATAAATGTGATAGACTCTCAGAGTCTTTTGGCATTATCTTTGATGTTGTATAAAGATCTGTAAATAGTTATGTAATTAATTTTTTCCAACTATTTTCATGAAATGAAATGAATTTGATTGTTGTAGTTAACAATTAAAAGTGCCTATCCTATTGAATCGTGCCCAGAAAATTAACTTTGTATGCTTATCAATTTGTCAATTTGTGTGAACGCCTTTATTTTCATTCATTGTTTCTTTGATCCCAGAAAAGTGAAATACCACTGATATTTGAATCAATCTAGATCGGTCAAGTGTGCTAAATGTTGTATTTGAATTCATCAATTTTGGTCGAAAATTTATAACCCCAAAATGGTACTCAGTGAAGGAAAAAGATAGAGAGGGAGGTAGATAGAGGAAGAGAGTGGGAGAGACAGAGAGAAAGAGAAAGAGAGAGGGGGGAGGGAGAGAAAAAGGGAGATGGGAAGAGAGTGAGAGAGATGGAGAGAGAGGGAGGGGAGCAAGAAAGATAGATTATATTGAGGTGACTGTGAAGAGCAGATAAAGATCAAGATATGAAAGCAATTAGAATAAGAGGGAAAAAGAAGATGACCAACGCGAGATAGAAATATTAAATGGAATAACAGAAAGGAAGTGATATCAGTAAATCTATAATACCAGGGAGAGGAGGGGTGGTTGGTAGTGCTTGGTGAAGTTGGGATGATAAGTAGACGAAGGAGAAGAAGGAAGAAGAGGAAGAGGAGGGGAAGGAGGAGGAAGAGGAAGAGATAGAAGCAGATGAAATGGATGAAATAACTTGAACTAAATTGTATTGTCCGTTCCTGGGAATTTCATTGTGAAGATCCATGGTTTCTAATGTTGGCCATGAGTTTGATCGAATTCCGCCCTCTATATCTCATCATCATTCAGAGTACCCTATCGTCTGCTTCAGGCATTCCAACTCTGTCTGCATCTCTATTCAACTCTCCTACTCTTCTCTCCTGCCTCCAACCTTTCTATCTTCTACTCTCCTCCCTCATTCTGTCCCCTTCTTGCCGCCTCCCGTTCTTTCTCTCTCTGTTCCTCCCCATCTTGCTCAACCCTTACCACTCTCTATCGTCTACGTGACTCTTAGCATTCCCTTTCTCTGCTCATGCATATACTTCAAGCTCCTCTTCATCACATTCTCCTATACATTATAGCTGACCCTCCCCCAAATCACAATTTAGTCTTGTCATATTTGTTCACTCTTCGCTTCCATTATCGACCCCTTTTCTCTCTCCCCCTCTCCCTCCCTCTCTCTATCTATCTCTCTCTCTCTCTCTCTCTCTCTCTCTCTCTCTATCCCCCTCGCTTTCTCAACTCCTTACCACTCCATCCTTTCAGGTTAATAATATTTCAAGTTCCTCCCCACCACATTCTCTTATGCAGGACATTTGCCTCCTTTTACATTCCAACAGCTGATCCTTTCCGAATCACGATTTAGTCTTGTCATATTTGTTTACTCATCGCTTCATTGATCGACCCCCTTCTCCCCCTCACTTTCTCTCTCTCTCTCTCTCTCTCACTCTCTCTCTCTCTTTCTCTTTTTATCTCCTCATACCCCCTCTCTTTTCCCTCTCTCACTCTCCCCTCTCCCTACCTCCCCCTCCCTCTCTCTCCCACCCCTCTCTTTTTTTCTCTCTCCTCCTCCCTCTTTCCCTCTCTCCTATAATCTCCATCTTCTTCATCCCTTCCCTGACTCTCTCTCTCTCTCTCTCTCTTCCCTCTCTCTCGTTGTCTCCTCTGACCTCCGTTTTCCTCTACTCCTATCCCCTACTTCCCTCCTCACTCTATCTTACTCTCGCCTTCTACTCTTCTTATTTACCCTGTCTCCATCTTCTTCATCCTCTTCCCTGACTCTCCCTCCCTCTCTTTCTCTCTCTCTCTTTCTCTTCCTTCTTCTGTCTCAGTCTCTCTCCACTCAATGCCTCTCTCTCTCTCTCTCTCTCTCTCTCTCTCTCTGCTCATTTCGAATCTTCTGTTTCTACAATTTGGTAATCCCTTTACGTCGATATACGTCACAAATAACGTCCGCTTTCCCTTTACATTATTCAACATGGCTGAACCAGTAACTCTCAATGTGTTTTAAAGTAACAATCATGTCTTCCTGTTGTTGAAAATGCCACAATTTTCTTCGATTTTCAGCAATCAGGAAAACATTCTTCCCCATAACATATTCTATTTTTTTATTTGCACCGAATAAGTTAAACTCTGGTCAGAACTGAAGGCATGCTTAATGATAATTCGATGAAGGTTTGTTACTTTGCTCTTAATATAATGAGTGACGTATGAATGTTTGTTTATCAGCGCGTGAACTCGCGCGTGTGTCTGTTTGTTTTGTTATCTGGGTTAGATATGTAAACACTGCACGCAGATAAAGAATTGTAATCTAGTCCTATACTTATTCTTTTTAAAACGTTTTTAATCATTTGGTTAGTATTTGTTAAAAAGAATGAACCTATTTATAACTTAAATTTTTAAACAGAATTTGTCTTTGAACACAATATCAAAATAAAAACAGCACTAACGTACTAGAAAGGACGAAAAATACAGATGTTTGTTACGAAAATCGTTTGTTTTGATTAAAGAAATGTGCGTTTGCAAGATGTGTGCTGCAAGTCGCAATCCAGTGAACTTTACTCACATTGGACATTATGCGGTCCCGAAGCCCGATACATGCTACGTCATGTATTGACGTCTGGAATATATTACCATATGTAATGATCCACAGCACGTGTGAAGAAAGGTCGCGAAAAAAGCTTTTCCTGCGTTTGCTCAATCCTCTATTTCTTCACTCTCTCTTTCTCAATTTCTGCTCTCTGCCCCCCTCTCTTTGTCTCTCTCTCTCTTTCTCTTTCTCTCTCTTTTTCCCTCTCTCGCACACACACACATACACACATACACGCTCTTTCTATTTATTTTTCTGAATTCCTCTGCTGGCACTTTCTGAACTATCACACAAACATACACACACAAAGACGCACACACAGTCGCATACATGCACATACACACACACACACACATGCATACAGACGCGCACACAAGCACACACACAGAAACACACACACCCTCTCTCTCATATACACACACAATACACATACACGCACACTTCGATATACACATACGCACACACACACCCCTACATACCCACTCTCTTTCTGGCATACCTATATACACACACACACACACACACACACACACACACACACACACACACACACCTTTACACATATACATACTCACTTATTTCAATTTAGGCCTGCATACTCCAGTACACCACACCAACACATTACTATATGTAACAAACATCGCAAATATTATGTTGGTAACGATGCATTCAAGGCATAATCATAAGAATTAGATTAAACTTCAGTAATTATATCGACCCACGCATTTTAGTCTTTAACAACTTAGAATATTTGACGAAAGCATATGCGTCAATGGTCACCATTTTCACTTAACTTTCTGTGTGTTAAACCATGCACAATTCAATCTCTTTATTTTTCACTTGACACTCGCATTTAACCTCGGTCTCGTTTAGACCCTACGGGCTAATTACACGAAATGGTCTTAGCTCTCCTCTTCTTGCAATAAAACGTCTTAACTTTTTTGCATTACCCTCTTAACATATCAACGTGTCATCGTTTGTGTCTATGTTAAGAGGGTTGCACAAGGTGTTCCGGCAAGCGCCATAGCAAGACAAGGATAAACAAAACCATTTCGTGCAAGTAGTCCCCGATGTCTATTATTTTCAAAAAAATTCGGTAGAAATCTTTTCATTGGTTCGTAAATAATAACAAGCTTCAATGATCATTATTCTAATTTCAATGTTTTCACGTATCATTGATGACGCAAAGGGTTGATGAATCTCGAGACATTTGATTTTCGGAAATTAAAACTCAAGTATGTCACTTATTCATATTCATTCAAAACAAATACATTATCCCCTTCTTACAAAATAAAAATGGCCCCCTTGTTAAAACATGTCAGGGTTTGTCATCTTCTTTTCATCCACTTTAACTCACTCTAAACTCATCATCACTTAGGGCAACAAAATGGTTTCTTTCACGTTTAATTCAGCTACATCTCATCTCACTTATTTGTTCTTATTCACATTCCCATTCGCCATAATACACAGCTACTCTTCACCTATCTCTCCATCCTACCTCCCTCTCTCTACTGCCCCCTTCTCCCTCCCCCCTCTCTCTCTCTCTCTCCCTCTCTTTCGCTCTCTCTCTCTCTCTCTCTCTCTCTTCCTCCCCCTTTCTCTCTCTCTCTCCCCCTCTCCCTCTCTCTCTTTTCCTCCCCTTTCTCTCTCTCTCTCTCTCTCTCTTTCCCTCTCTCTCTCTCTCTATATAACTAAACCATATCTTTCTTACTTCTTCTCGACATCAATGTCGTTCATACACCATCCATATTTACACTCTACTGCTCTATGTACATTGTACATTATACAAACACCAAAACAATTAATTTATGCTCTGAAAGAATATTTAATATAAACTTACAAATTTGATCATAATATAATCATGACTGAACGGATTGGTGCACCATCCGCTCCTTGAAAAATAAGTACATTGTTGTATTGCACAGTCCGTTAACAAACATGAATTCACCTTTCATTATAATAGTCTGTCCACAATGTACAACATGACCTAACACATTCCTGCCTTATACATGAAATACATATGCCAATTGATGAACATGGATAGTATCCGAGAGAGTGGATATATCACTTTCATCTTTTACATAAAAAGTAAAATGTGATTAGTACTATAATTCTTAGTATAAAAGACAATTGAAAAGATTTTTCATATTTTCTTTAGGTAGCCAAACAGTTTTAAGGATATTTGTGTAATAATTCAAGTATGTAATAGTCAAAATGAATTGTGTTATAATTGTAACGGTCAAAAGGAATATTGAGTTTGTGTTTTCGTAAGCCAGGAATTTGAAGCTATTGAATGAAGCTGGTAACAATTAACAACAAGGTGAGATTCAAGGCAAAATGCACGTTCCTTCTTAGAAAGAAAAAATATATATTCATAAATTTCACACAAAATTTACACAAATATCATAAATATTCGTAAATTGTTTAGTAATTAAAGCCTTACACCCGGAACCTCTCTCCACAATAGGACTTGTACACATAAACCTTCAAGTCGGTCAATATTTAAATGGTAAAAAAAGCGAAAAAAATATATATGTACAAATTGCGTAAGAAAATATATCCCACTGGACTAAAAGTGTCACGGGGATTAAAATTATACAAAAATCTTTCGAGATAAATTGATTTCAAGTACATTAGTACAACTGCACATGGTGACACATAAACGTGCTGTCACGTGACAGGGTCACATGACATTACACATGACACTACAAATAGAATGCATTTCCCATACACACTGCACACGAATGTGCGTGTGTGTGTGTGTGTGTGAGTGATGTAAATATTCAATATTCTACTTCTGTACATAATTCAATACTAGCAGTGGCGATTGGCTAAAGTGCACAGTTGCCGTTGCTTCTTATATCACGTGGTATAACACTAGTGAAAATCAATAACAAATTGCATTTTCTTCTTATGTAATGTATATATTTTGTTTACGTGTACAAAATTTTCTATTTCAATACTTGTTGAAATATATATAATTTGGGAGGAACAAGTGATGCTGTAATTCAATACATGAATTTGGTAGTTAATATAATTAGATGTATATACAAAATATGTCAAGAGGAGTATAGGGTATGCCAAAAAAATGTGGACAAAATATACTGACATACCCTGCACTTTTCAAATTGTATTGACAAATTTGTTTTTAAAAGAAACAGTAAGAATGAAAGCTGTTAGGCCATTAAAATACAATATCGTTTCCACTCGAGGGGTGGTTTATATACATCCAAAAGAACAAGGACAGATGGAGGATGAGAAAGAGAGAGAAATATATAATTTTAGCATTGAACAATCACAAATGACATGACAATCTGCAGTACTTAAAGCCTTCCAATTTACGTCTATCAGTATAAAATTCGAGGATTACCGGCCTCCATCGTAATATCAAAATAGTATGCGCTATATAGTATAGAATAGTAAAACCGTGTAAATAGTATTTGAATTCTTAAACAACAGTAACAATTCATGAAAAAATAGCTATGAAGCTGCGGGTGCAACAATAAAATATGTTGCACTTTGCAATTCAAAAAAACGGAAGTACTTCTTGAGTTTTACACAGCACATTCACAGTGCAAAAATGAGGCTATATTTCAGCGATATGAAAATGGTCGCAAAGTTGATGTTAAAAGCCTTCTGTTGTAGAGTTAGTTAGCAACAACAAGCGACGGTTGTTGGCCATACTGTTCGGCAGGACTTGCTGTGGGGAGTCCCCAGCCATCGGGTAAAAACCAGCTTTCTGGACTAAGGGTGGTTGGAGAAGCATGTGTGGTCTGGATGCCAGCTCCAGGGGTACCACTAGCATCACTCCACGGTGTTGTGTACTGTGTCTGCATCGAGGGAACAAACTCACGAGCATTAGGAGACAACTGCTGAGGTGATCTCTGGCTGCTCCTGTAGTTCTTCATTGCTGATCGCTGCTTCATGTAGTTCGCGAATTCTGTCGGAGAAAGCTGCTGGAAGTTGACGCGTTTGCCCGAATTTTTTGGTTTGGTTGAACCGAATTTGGTCTGAGCAAAGGAGGCGGCCGTGAAGGTAAGAGCGTTTGGTCGGACGAGAGTGCTACCACTTGTGGTGGATGGGGTGTTGATAGGTGATCTACCACCCGGACTACCAGGGGCAACTGGACTTGTAGTACCGCTGGTTGATGGGACGGATGGAGGCGCGGTGTTGATGTGAAATCCCTGGAGAGACGAACCCAACGAATCGACCAATGAGAAAGGAGCTTCAGGTTCAACGCCCTCTTCGACCACTGTCTCCTGTTTGTAGATGACAGTGACCACGCCCTTCTCTGTGATTCGATAACTCACTTCACCAGGATCGATCCACATTGTGAGTTCTTGAGGCAGGTTCTCGACCACCTCATCGACATCGAGACCGCTCTGTATGATGGCAGACTCGACGGCAGGATCCACCTTGAGACGATTGATTCTGATGCACCTGTACCCAGAACCTTTATTAGGCTGACCTGGATACCAATGGCCACCAAACTTGAGGTAGAGAGCCTTCTCAATCTCCTCTGCCAGCACGTTGACCCTGCGGCGAGGAAGCTTGTTGTAAAGATGACTTCGAAGGAAGTCCACTGCACATTGCACTTCGGCTTTCATGCTTTGTTGTGACGCCATCTTTCTGCAAGAATAGAAAATAAAAAGAGAAATCATTGTTAGACGATAAAGCAGTAAAAAGCATCGCAAATCAGAAGCATATCTAGGATACCACACACATCCCACATCCACTTACACATATGAATAAATATATACCATTGACCCACATTCGCTTCTGCCCCACACATGAAACCGCACAACACCCACCCACATACGCACGCATACGTAATACTCACTTCACATCGACCCACATGTACATTTAAACGCATATCTTCTAAAAACAAAAACACCATCTTAAGATCATCCACTTATCTCTTCGGATTGCATTTCAAGAACCCATCTGGTGGCGGTCTCAAAATATGGAACTCCATAAAAAAAATTTTGCATACTAATATTCAAATAATGCAAATTGAAATAGGAATATTCCTTAACCCACCCATACGACATCCCGCATTTAATGAAAAAACACAATACCCTTACAAGTCAGAAATACTGGTCTCAAAACAGCTGTTAAATTACAAATACATCCGGCTCTGATTGTCCAATCAATACTTTTCTCTCAACCCTACTCTCCATACCCTTAACCTATGCGTGCATTCGCGACAGAGAAATAATCATAATTCACCATATGTTGCATTTCGATATATCCCATTCACCGACAGTGTACACATTGGGTTAATCGATATGGATTCTTATCTTCCTGTGCATGGCATTGGACGACCTACTTTAGCAATCCTGTCTATCTATCCTAAAAAAAACTGCCCTACATATCTGGAACTCTCAGTCTACCCATAACGATTAAGAATAGTCAAACACTCTCTTCATGTAAGTGTCCCAAAACACACCTATTCTTATAATTATATGCTCCATTAATATTTTAACTTACTTGTTTGTAATCCATGTATTTTCATTCTGTTATTTCTATACATGTATGCATTTGTTTACCTTTTCTGTATTTCTTCTACCTTTCCTAAAAATGCGCTTTGAATCTTACGAAAAGGCGCTTTATTAATGCTTGATTATGGCTTGATGTAGGGTCATGCGCGGTCATTTCATTCCATCTAAGAGTAAGCAAACTCATCCGCGGTATCCTTCCTATCTAGTTACTCGGGATGAAACACTTATTTTAGAGAGTTCAAACTTTCAAGCCATATATAAAGATAACCTGCTTTATTAATGCAAATTATTATCATCATTCAGAATACTGCATTCTATAGAATGAAAAATGATACCCATGCAGGCGAGAGTACCTTTAAGTATTTCCGCTTCAGTCTCATGTGAAAAACAGAATTTGAAATGATTACAAAGAAGGTTATCTTTATATATGGCTAAAAAGTTTGAACTCTATAAAATAAGTGTTTCATCCCGAGTAACTAGATAGGAAGAATACCGCGGATGAGTTTGCTTACTCTTAAGGCCCGGCCACACCAAATACGGCACGGCATCACGGCACGGTTTTTACGCGCTATCTCCTCTGTGATTGGCCAATTGTTACAAATTTTGTGCGCGGAGGAGCGCGCTGACCAATAACAACCAAGATAGCGCGTAAATACCGTGCCGTGATACCGTGCCGTGTTTGGTGTGCTCGGGCCTTTAGACGGGATGAAATGACCGCGCATGACCCTACACCAAGCCATAACTTCTTTTCTTTAATCGAGTCGTATCGCTTGAATGTGTGAAAGGGAGGACGTGAAAAGAATGAAAAGTTGAAATGTAGATATTGATATTGTTGTAAAAGGATCGGAACAATACCATTGATGGATTACAAGAGAATTACAAAAGATAGATGTATGTATAGCAATGTTAATGGAGACTAGTGTGTTACTAGATGGGATACACAACACAATAAGAGATATCGGAAGGGGAGGGGAGATAATTTTGGATAAAATATGTCTCCTTTTTTAAACGGAGAGATCGTTCATTTTGATGATTAAGGATTGTGAAGCGAATATCAGTTTATACACCTCACTCAAACAACATAACACAACATAAGTAAATATAGGCCTACTACTACACCTCACTTTTCATCGAAATAAATAACTCTCTGGAGGATATTATTTTCTGATCAATGAGGCTATTTTAGGGTACAAACTGCGCCATCAATAAATTTGTAAGGAAGAGGAGCATAATGTGCAGAGGAAATAAAAAAGGATGCATTTCGGCGGATATCCACAGTATGCTACACTTAAAATGACTTTAACCCATACTCGAGTCATGACGTCAGACGGCTAAGGAAATAATGTCCGGGGATTGAATAATGTGTCCGCTCTCATCTCTCTCACCCACTCTCCATATCCATCATCCTCTCTCCATCACGAGCCAGACGGTACGAGCGTTTCCTATTTGCTGGAGGATGCATAACCTTCAAGCTTCGCAGGGCTGGCTTGACGCAAGTCAGTACTATTTTTGGTGCATATTTCTCTCGACTTAATCATTACAAACGTATTACCATTCACTCTCGGGATGCAGGATTTTTTTTTTCTTTTTTGATGCTTGGATAGCGATAAATTACTAGTATCGCAATTCGTAATTATATCCACATCTCTTATAGGTAGATACAATGCAATTTATACACCCGATCCCCTGCCTTTTACAATCCATCTGCTTATATGTCGATGAAGATTGAATAAATAAATGTCCAATCTCATCTGTTTTGTTGAATTATAATAAGTCATTGTGTTATCAAATATAGCACAAGGGTAAACAAATTATAATTTTTTAAATTTTATTTTGAAATACATCTAAAAAGGGTAAAAGTAAATGTCAAATAATTAATAGCCATATTACATGATTTTTCTTTTAAAACGAATGATTGATTTTTGTTACCGTATATAGATATTTTGAATATATTAGGCAATGATTGTTTTTAAAGTCTCATCAACATTATTGTTTTGAGGATTCAGAGATCAAGGTGAGTTAAAACGCTTCTCTAAACATCACCAGTCATCCATCTCATGAGATGGAACTAAAAAAGAATGGCAATGGCTTTGTTCTCCTTTCTCAATTACATTAAACTATAATTTCTTTCATAATTATCATTTTATTTTCACTTATGTCGCTTTAAGACTGTCCGTTTGAAATAGTTTCTTGCTCATTTGGAAGAATCGTTTTCTTTAAGGCGTCATGGTTATCATTTTCCGAACACCTTTCCTTTTCTCGTCCTCCTCATCCTCTTCAACTTTCGTATTTTATCGAATGGTACTCGACGTGCCATAATGAATGTCTCTCTCCACTCATTACTCTTCCACTTTTCTCCCCAAGGCGCGCTCTCCGCCCCACCCCCTCCCCCTCTCTCTCTCTCTTTCTCTCCCTCCCATCTCTCTATCCGTCTATCTCTCCCTCTCCCTCTCTCTCAAACGCTGCTCCATTCGGTAAACACTCTTTCCGGGAAGCCGAGTCTATAAGCGGACATGCCTCCCTTGCCTGCCCCAACGACTCACGTCATTAATTCATTAGCATCACTTATCCTAAGACCTCACTCTAACGTCCGGTGCTGGTGTTCTATGCAACCCTAACGCGTGAATCCCTCGATAGATAGATCAAAACCAATTACAGATACCATACATTCTACATGCATCGTTGCATTGCATCAGTACATTAGCAAAATATTCTTAAGAATTGCCAAATTCCAAGTTTCATTACTTAACAAATTTACCAACTTTTCGCATACCAAAGTCCTGCTTATACATTCAAAGCCGGCACATTCGTCACCCTCTTTTCAGTTTGCATACATGTTTGGAATTTTAACGGTTTCATCTATCTATAATTATGAACAATGTATGTTTGTATTCTAATTCTGATTACTCTCAGAAATGCATAACATTCATTATATTCAGAAATACTTAAATACTAATTTCCCTTGCATACCCACACGCATTACTTTACTGTGAAATATTCACCAAGATTTTTTATTAGAAGGTGTGAAAGTCTATCCCCAGCCCCCTCTCCCCCGCCGCTGCTCTCCGATGACTCACTTTCCCCTACCGTTCCTTAACGTTCCGGAGCAAAGGTATTTAGCTGCTCGTATCCCCAGCCCCCTCTCCCCCACCGCTGCTCTCCGATGACTCACTTTCCCCTACCGTTCCTTAACGTTCCGGAGCAAAGGTATTTAGCTGCTCGTATCAGATAACCCTGGACGATGACGAGTATCGTATCACTGAACAGTCCTTTCAACAATCAACCCAACAAACTCACCCTAAGATGCATTCCAACGCTTGCACACACTTAAATGCATTACAACTGCACCAAAGGTAGTTTACAAAGGTATAAACATGAATAACACACTTTACCATAAACCATGACACCCTAATGTTTGGCATTGAGAATGATACATGCATTCAATTAGCTGGCTACACGTGTATCCCACACCAGTCAATGTCTAACCCATCACTGCATTCCATTACATCCACACACCATCCTCCAGCATAGCATACCTTACATTCTCATACATATATCACATTTCTACCAAACTCCACCGCATCAACCATCCAATATATACATTTTATTAAGCAATGATTGCCTCAAAATTATAGAGATCTTTATAAGTTGTAGAATGCAACAAAGCATTTATTAGAAATCCTTATAAACGTGTGATGAGATGAGTACTTAAAAAAAAATCAATCTAGCATACTAGCAAACATATTTTGTTGTAAATGATATTTTTGTGCAGTTTTTAATTTTGAACACAATTGAAAGAGCAGTAAATTATTTGACTAAAAACTTTTAGAATTTTTTTTATTATACACAGAGAATAAGAAGATCTAAGGCTACTTCTTTAAGCTTTACTAAAAGTCATTTATAGCAACACTTATTTGGCGTCTGTTTCTTTATACTCACCAGAAATATAGTTATATAATGTTATCCACAAGTAGCACACAAAATGTTGAATAAGATGTATCCTGTTCCAGACAGATGTTTAATAAGCTACCTTGTATAGAGCTTTTATTTCTCCTAGTTTCACAGTGTTCCCAGTGCGTGCTTGCAAATTGAGATGGAAAATAAACGTGGATTTTGAAAGTGGAAGAGTTGTAGTCTGTACGTGTTAGCGGCCCGCGCTCCACAGTCTAACTGATAGAAGCTTGTTGGTGTCTGTGTTTATATCACGATAAGTACGCACGCACTACCACTCAACGCACACCCTCATACATCTCCTCACACACACTCCCATCGCGCACACTCCTCAATGCTCTCCGCTATCTACTGATGTAGATCGTATGGCATGAACATCGCTCACAATGCATGCTGTCTCTCTACTCGAGCAGGTATACATGCCTTGCTGTCCACACATTTCTCCAATATTTGTTTAGCATTCTCCCATATGCTCAGCTATATGCATACAGAAAAATCTATGAAATCTGGGGAGGGATATTTACAATCTATGACAAAAACACGCTCAGTATAGCCATTTATTGTATACAGAGAATATGAATTTTGGCTGTAAGATATACGACTACAGAAACATTAATTGCATCCTCGGAAGTACTACAGGCCGCCGCATGCTTTATCATTTTAACCATATGAGTCTGTTCATAATCGCTTTGAGTTTACATCAGGCAATGACTAAAAATTGAACAAAATGATCTGTAAACTTATTAGTTTATTAGTTCTGTATCTTGATCTTCCTAGTAATGTTTTTGAAAATATTTGTTTTAAAAATGCTGTTTATTGTAACTATTTGTTGCATGAATATACTATAAAAAGGCAAATAATAAAAATTCAAAATTGTAAAAGGTTGGATGATTTGCAACCTTTTGCAAATGGAAAATTCACACTTTCAAATGTTAATTTAGAATTTTAAAAAGGTTAACACTCCTCCAACCTTTTTCATGGAAATTTAACATTCGAGTTTCTAGAAATTTTCTTATTTCTGCTAGTTTCTTGTTGCATAAAAGAGAGAAGAATATATTTTAAGTTATTTTAATCTCGTGAATGCTTACGACCCAATTTTTTTCATGACGTGCAATGAAGCAAACAAAAATTATGTAAATGGATCTTTATCTTTTTCCATTGTGCAGTAAAAGCTGGAACTATCTTTTGACTTTCAAAGTCAAAAGATAGTTCCAGCTTTTACTGCACAATGGAAAAAGATAAAGATCCATTTCAAATTTCGAAATTCCAAGCAGGTTAAAAAAAAAAGGGGAAAAAGATGCAACTGCATAATTAAGACCGACTATTCAACCGATTACTCCAGTGTGCATCTGCTAAAGAATCATTTTGATATGAAAACAAATACCGACCATCATAATCTAAAAAATATAAATAAATGACCAAACAAGCTGAAAGCTGACATTGTACCTAAAGTCTATAATCACAATTATAATTATAATGTTGTCGAATTTCAGGCTGAATACCTGATACTCTAACAGTTTGGAATATTATATTGGAATCAAGGTAAATCCGGGACTTCTCAATCTAAGAACAGTTTTTGCTGCCCAATCATTATCTTTTTTCAACTCATACTGAGAAAAACAAACAAACAACACTCCATTCTCATGGCTTTCAATTTTGAAAGGCATTTAAGACATTTATCAAACATGTATGCGCTTCTTAGCTTCAACTGATAGGCGGGTAAACCAACAACATTTCCCCGAATAACCAAAAAGCAAGCTTAAAATAAATGAACACCTACTTCCGAATGTTAATGATCTGCACTTATCATGGGTACAGGGGTACATGCGGGGTTCTCCCTCAGCAGAATAATAGGAAAGAAACACCTGATATTTTACAATAACCTCAAATAATTCTTAATTGCCAGTATCGTTCAAAGGACTTCGGTTGAACTAGCCACATTCACGCACTTACCTATTTCTGATTAAATCTTTTTGGCACCACTTTCAAGGAAATTAGCAACTTTGTAAAGCAGAATCTGATTAAGTTCAGATTATTCTAAAACAAAGAGAATATTTTAGTATTTAGAGTCAAACAGATTAAATAAAACAATCAAAATTAATAAACTGTTTCCTTTCAACTGAATAATTTCACGCTTAACCTTTCTTTAAACGAGTATTTTCTAGGTCAGGTTCCCACATGTCTTACCTATTTGTATTCCCGTATTATGCTTTGTGCTCCTTGTATCCGTTTATGAATTATTCATGACATGTTTACATTATAACATATGACCTAGTTTTTAATCCTGTTCTCAATACCTTCTGTTGATATCACCCACTTCATTAATTCTGAGTGAAATCTTTACCCCTTCTCAGCCAGCCCACTTGACTGCCATATCCCACGTTCAATCATCTCATCCTCATGCTCCTATCTAATCGAGTCTGCCTGGAGTTGTCGAGTCTCCCGAAATAGAAAGAAGAAGCAATCAATACATTTTGACGACTGTCTAATTACCGGTCCCTAACATACCTTCTCGGGGTAGGTTCTATATAAGAAACTAGGTGGTATGGAGGGTTTTCGTGAACGAGAAGAGGAAAGTAAGAAGTGAAAGAGTGAGATGAGGATGCATGGGATGCAGGCATAAAAGGAGAAGAAGTGAGATGTGAAGAACTATTCTTGGACAATGAATTCACCCCTCGATTCTATTCCATTTCCCCCTCTCATTATCACTATTTGACACATCTACTCACCTGCGTTGTTTACTTATTTGCAAAATCTCGTTTTAATTAAAAGGGGCATCAAATGCTAAACATTCATCACAATATCCCTAACTGTTTAAACATATATGTATATATATATATATATATATATATCTATATTTTTTCTATATATCTCTCCATCTACCTATCAATCAATCAATCAATCAATCTATCTATCTATAAATCATGTTGATATATCTTTCCACCCATCGATCTATCTCTCTATCTACACGAGCTTCAGGAGACGAATAACGAAAACTCTTGCATTCTTTTCTCTTCTTGAAACATATCTTGGATATTTCCCACTCAAATTACTTGCATCAAATTATAGATATGTCATCTACGTTCGTTTAACCGTGAAAAGTGCTTTATTAGACAGATTCATAATGAATTATCAAGCCAGTAACTGAATAATATTCAATCATTATTGATTAATTTTTCGATTCTCTTTTAGATTCAAACCTATACTAAATCAAAACAAAAATGCTGTTTAATTTAAGCTGACTGCTAATAACAAAGGTAAGAATAAAACTATCCATAAATCAATACATGTATATATCTAAATGTAAATTTTAAGTATGGAAATAAATTTAAAAAGATGAATGAGGAATAGCCAGAAAACCTCTTACACCAGGTCTCTGTGCAAGAAGATGTTGAGATGGGTCTATATGTTTGATGAGCATATTGACACCCGCATGTAAGATGGCGATTCATGGCAGCTCTCACATGGTACGAAGAGGTACAACTTTAACATTCTAAACATTATTTGGGTCCGGTGTGGTAGGTATTTTTAAAATAAATCTACTGTGAATACTGTCAATGAATACATTTATAAAATAATGAACTAGGGATTCTATTATATCCACTTGATAAGAGCCATATAAAAGAAAATATGATACAAAAATAAGAATATTGGAAAATATCGGACATTTCCAAATAAAAGGTGGAATTGTATGAGCTGAAAAAATTAAAAATGCCTTCTAAGAAAAATAAACACACCTAGAAATGAAATATGTTAAAAATCAATGGTGATCAATGATTTACAAAAGGGCCAAACCTCTTTGCTCAGATGAGGGGTGATTAATGAGGTTCTTCATTCTTTTGATGAAAAGGGGAAAAACATTTCTTAGAAAATAAAATGTCGGAAATACATTCTAATGTAATGACAAGACAAAATGTTTTCATTAACCAAGATATCGTTATTGTGATTTATGAACTTTTAGCTTTCAAATGGTATTTTCAAAATATCATTTCATTAATTACATAAGTAAAATCACTTTGAGCAAAAGGGCAGGGCTAAAAATAATCTGGATATCCGAGAAAACCGGAAAATTAGTCGTAAATCTCTATTTCTGAATAGTTTTGATCTTCTTTGCACGCTTTCAAAGAGTATTTCCATCATATTTTATGGACTTACGTAGGAAAGTAGTCGTTGGGTTAACTATTTCCTGGTTAAAGACGCTACTATACAATCACTGCTAGACAGCGCATCCCATGGCAGCATCTAACCCGATTTGGACCGCTATATTCCGGTAATGACGTCAGAGCATCGAGCCGAGCATGCAAGGGAAGGCTTACCGTGCAAGCATTCCGAGATGGAAGAGAGAGAGAGAGAGAGAGAGAGAGAGATTCAGAGAGAGAGAGAGAGGGAGATAGATGGGAGATGGGAGATGCACTCGCAGATGTTCACATTGTGAGACGCGGGGAATGACGAGAGGAGATGCGATGAGGAAAAGGCAGAGGGAGAGAGAGAAAGAGAGGCAGGGGCGACTAAATTTAGATTGCTAGACTCTGTCAGCCGAAGCTAGACCTTCGCGGCAAAACAACTCGGTGGATTTTTTCCCTTCTATTCTTTTTCGCCACGCGATTTACGTCAGCAGAAGGTATCGAAGCAGACATCTTCATCTAAGAAGGACAGGGAGCTGGAGAGAATTGAGATGTTTTTGGACGGAAAGAAAGAGAAAGAGTGAGAGTGGGAGCGTGAGGGGTGAGAGCTTATAGTTTGGTAAATATAATTTGATGGACCTAATTATAGAAATAGGAAGGAAGTGCTTTTTTGGTTGGAGTTGCATATTGAAGAGTGTGGGTGCTTGGTTTTTGTAATGCTTTCAGCAAATAATACACATTAACCCAAATGTAAAATTACTTCTTGCTACTGGAGGACCAATTGAGATGATAAAAATACAGAAATTACAATAAACATGGTAACAGTCCTGATAAACAGCCAATTAAGAAAATTGAGTTGGACACTCTGTAAAACACCAAATTGAACTACCAATGCGGGGTCTATAATCAACGCGATAAGAGAGTTTGAGACAAGGTGCGATTTTGAACATCTGGTGGCACGACAAGCCCTTTAATATTTGTTCGTTTACTTAAGAAGGACTCGGTGTTATCAGTATATGCTGCTTAAGAATAACAAAGATTTCCATGTAGACATGTGCATCCTACTTAAGAAGTACAAAGTGCTTTGTTTATGTCATCAACTTTAACAATGTTAATGAAAATTATATCACTTCTGGCAATTATGAAGAGAGGAATAGTATAGAAAGAAATCCAAATGTGTGTAAGAAGCAAGTCCGGTGAAAAAAAAGAGAAGAGAATAAGAGAGAGAGGGTGGGGATCGAGAGACAGGGAGAGAGAATGTGTGTGTATGTGTATGTATGTATGTATGTATGTGTTTGTGAGAGAGAGAGTGTGTGTGAGAGTGAGTGTGTGTGTGTGTGAGAGAGCACGGGTGTGTATGTGTGTATATGTAGGTGTGTATGTGTGTGTTTGTGTGTGTGAGAGAGAGAGGGTGAGAGTGAGTGTCAGTGTGTGAGAGAGAATGTGTGTATGTGTGTGTGTGTGAGAGAGAGGGAGAGTGTGTGTGTGTGTGTGTGTGTGTGAGAGAGAGAGAGAGAGAGAGAGAGAGAGAGAGAGAGAAAGGGAGGCGAGAGGTGGGTTCCTTTTTTGGGGGGCGGTGGCGATGAACTAATTATATCATATAGTGATAGTTTTGAATAAATGAACTTGACAAACTTGAAATGATGTCAATATTAAGAATATAACCGGAGGAAAGATGGGTCTATTCGATATTGATTCTATCCAGATTTTGATAAAAGCAAAACATATGTACAAACATTAATCCTAATTCTGTGATGATATAACCATTTTGCATGCAAATGTACTCATAAAAGTGATATCGATGTTTTTTAAAACATATTTACTATAAACAGTTTCCAACGTTCCGACGACCAGTGACGTACGTAAAGGGGGCAGAGAGTACGTATCCCAGTTGGCGCTTTCAAGGGGCTCAAACGGCAAAAAAAAGGGAAAAGAAATGTGTACTTCTCTATATCCAGCAGGGTCAATACATTAATAATGTAATTTTTATGACTTGAAAAGCAAAATTTACTTTAAGCGTTGGGGCCTGTAACATGAAAGAGATACGATAGATTTTGCAATTAATCGCAACTCTATGGTACATGTTTTGCCATATACTTACAATAGATATTTATCGTAGGTTTAATTGCATGTTTTATGTTACAGGCCCCTGATTCTGCGCTCCTTCGCATATATTTTTCTAAGAAGCAAATAGGATTTGCTAAAGTGGTATTGCAATGCAAAGTCGAGATATGTTCGTCGTAAATCTTCTAACCCCAGTCCGCAGTCGGTTGAGGGCGAATATGCCAGTTCTTTTGAGGAAGCCAAGGCCAGCCGAGACTTTGTATGTCAGTGGAAACTGTTACTTACGAGGGGTGACTGAAGCCTAGTATAGAAAGGATAAAGATATGAAAGAAAAATTTGATCCATGAAGTGTTCTTGATATCCTAATTCTACCAACCAAATTTGTTGGTCAGAACGATGTTTCTTCTTATTTTACAGGTTCTTGAACTTTCTGTTTAAGGTGATTCACAATTGTTTTTATTACAAAATTGAATATTAGGGTGGTCATCAATTATCAGTAGCTGACAGGCATGATGTCAGGTAAGATCATAGGGACCTGATAGACACATTTGGTGAACATGCCCATTCATATGCCACAGTAAAACGCTTGATAAATGAGTTCAAAGATGGTTAAGTCAATGTTGAAGATGAACCAAGGTCAGGGTGGCCTTTGACAGCAGAGACTCCAGAGAACATTGATCTTGACATTGATGTGGTCATAGAGGATCGCCTTATCTCAACCTATATATAACATTGACAAGGGGTTGGGAATCGGACGTGAACGATCTGGGGGTGTTTCATCAAGATTTATCGCAGCGACAAGGAGTCAGTTTCCGACAGTTCCCATAGCAACTGTCAGCGATAGTGCTTTTCATCCAATCACAATCAAGGAATCTGTCAGCGCTGACTAATTGTCTATGCGACAAATCTTGATGAAACACCCCCAGATCATTATGATCAAAGACGAACTTGGAATGCGAAATGTATCTGCAAGATTAATACCACATAATTTGACCCAATAAAAAAGCACATCCGATGCAGAATGTCAAGAGAAAACTTAACCCTCTCCGATGCAAACCCATCCAGCTTCTTGAAACGGTTTATGACTATGGATGAAACGTGGGTTATGAACGTGAAACCAAGGAACAATAAAGACAACGGAAACATCCCATGACACCAACCTCAAGGATACCCACGGTTGTTCCTTCTGATGACAAGGTCATGGTCCCTGGTGGATTGCCTAAAAAGGGACTGCATTCTATTCAATTTATTTATATCAATTTCTTAAAAAGATCATAATCGAATATACATTTAATAACAAAGAAACATCATAATGAAATAAGAGGGGAATCATGAAAGTCAAGAGGCTTGATGAAAAAGATCCCTGGTAAATAGAGAGTATTAAACATATTTTTCAATAGATATGTTTATATTATATAGTGACCTCCTGAAGCAGCTTCGCGAGACCATCACGGAAAATAGAGATCCCAAACAATCACTGACAATGCTCCAGCGCATTCATCAGCGGTTGATTACAAAGCTGATGGAAGCAGCAGAACAATGTCCTATGGCGTTTTTCTGTCCAGCCGTCTCTCTCCACTCTCTTCTTTTAACCTCTTTTATTCATATATATGTTATAATTTTGCTACTCGCCATGTTTTTTTTTTTAATCGAGTAATTCTTATATTTTTTTCTTATGATGTAAATATAATCTTTATTTTCTTCTGTATGTTGTGTATATATTCAATTGTTTTGTATTTGTTGTGTTATCTTTTATGGCGGAAATAAAACAAACAAACAAACAAACAAAACTAGTTCTGCACCCATCGTATTCGCCAGATCTAGCCCCGTCTGACTTTTACTTATTTCCGAACCTCAAAAATGATTTACCTTGACAACGCGTCACCACTGATGAGGAGGTCATTGAGGCTGTTGACTCCTACCTGGAGGATCAACCAAAGAACTTCTACTGCAGCTACTACGTCACCACTGGGGAAGTATGTGGACTAAAAAAAAGAAAAGAGAGAGAGAGAGAGAGAGAGAGAGAGAGAGAGAGAGAGAGAGTAATAAAATATATACTTCTGCGCTATGCTTCTAACAATTTCTTTAAACAAATAACGAGAACTACTGAAACTGCTTATCCGATAATGAAGAGATGTGGACTAAAATGAAGTAAAAAAAAAGAGCTTGAGCTTTCGATCCTATAGCAGAATCTTAATTATAAGCAAAATGACAGAAAAATGAAACTTTTTTTTTTTACTTCAATTTCTTTAACCCTCAAATCTTTTCAGTCACCCTTGTATTAGTTGCATTTCACAGCGCACACTCTAAAAACCCAAATTTTGAAGAAAGGTAAAATGTACACTTTAAAATGCTTGATCCAACACGTCAATCGCTAGTCTGCAAGCACAGGCACTATAGCTTTCGGTGTGTGCATGCGCAGAGCGTGATACATGGTATGCATTGTGTGACTACATCACACAGAATTGCTTCCTCAATCCTTAGGGAAAAAAGGTCATCACCAACTTTGGCGCCCCCTTTGGCGCCCTTCTAATAAAAAATTTGGCATCCCCCTAGCTCTGACCGGGGGGGGGGGGGGGGGGG